>UXGC01000340.1:0-148247 GCA_900480045.1 Eurytoma adleriae
GTAACACTTTACGCACTCTGCGCGTCGACTCGTGCGGAAAAGTAACTTTACGCCCTTGTAGCGAAAATAACTATTTTTAACATTTGCTTATTTCTTTTTATAATTGGACTGTTGTTATTGTAACTAGAAAGTTATATTATAATATAAATAAATATTAAATTGTAATTCTCTTTTTACAGATCCTCTTCGTTTGGCGGTAAATAAATGTCAAAATTTGAGCTGGCGCAGTCACCTTAGAAAAAACATCTAATAAAATTTTTTTCTCTAATGATAAATAAATGGTTTTAAGAAATAATCACTTTATTTGCGTTATACTTATTTTCAATGAAATCTTATTTTTAGACACACCCTTTACTAGTACATTTTCTAGAATTTCTGTCAGTCTATCAATAAAAGGAACACATCTAAAAGCTCAAACTAAAATAAAAAAAAAAATTGTCAGTCGCAATTGCTTATAACTAAAATGTCAAAATGCTTATTTAGATTTTGAAATCTTATTTACGTTATCTTAAAAAAAATAAGTACCTCGAATATTCTCCCCGCTGTAATACCAAGACGTCGACTTCTACGCGCATTTCAGAAGCACACCGCAGAGGAACAGGGGTGGAGGGGGTGCAAGATGCGCACGTCTCGTAGGCAGTTGCACGAGTTTTCGAGAGCAGACAGGCTCGTGATTATGGATTATGTAGGTGAAAATCGGTTTGTTTCGCCGCACAATGGCGGAGGGAGCCCGCCAGACTTCCCAGATAAAATCCCCATTGTTCGTTTTCATTCCGGCGTCTCTCCATTCCCCTCCTCCCCCGCTCTCGCTCCGATAAGACGGTTGAATAAGGAAACCGCTAAAGAGCCGAGCGCCGGCTCAAAGGGATGTAAGTAGTTCGGAGCGGCTGCGCGCCGGTCTCCTTTCAAGGATCAATCTTGCGCGCGCGCGGACTCGAGCTCCAACTTTTTACACCCGGCGGGAGCTTGCACGGCACGCGCGTACTTTTAAAGCAAGTAAATAGAGCGAAACGTCGTGTTGATTAAATTTTTTATTTTTGACAAGAAGTTTACTCGTCGGGGGAGTAATTTTTAATGGTAAAAATTTTTTGGTACTTTTTACTCGTGCGACGTTTTGTTGCTTGCGAATTTTCTATTTATCCACAAACAGTTTGAGAACGTTCGCTTTGACTTTTAACGAGTAAAGGGCATTTTTAAAGAGGGAAAATGTTACTTTTCGAAAGGAAATAAAAGTAAATCTGGTGGTTTTAAAACTTTATTTATAGAAAATATATGTAAACACGAGAAATAATAGTATCCAACATGGGAAATGAAAAAGTGGAGAAACAAGTAACATTCGGGAAAAAATATTTTATCATTTTAAAATTACTTTTTGCGCGGCTACATAAAAGTGAATGCCATTTAAAGTTTTAGAGGGTTGGCATTTCAACCGGCAAAGCTTACTAGAAAAGTTGTCAAAAAGTGCACGTGTGCATTAGGTTTTGCCCTAGACAAAGTTTCGGATGTGGATCGTGTGCTAGAATTCCGCTTTTCCGGTTTGCGATTTGGCCAGAAATAATGTAGCGAATGTCGTTGAAAATAAATATGTAATCGTTTTTGAGCTAATGAAATTACTTTCTAGGGGAAATGCTTTTATAAAGCGAAGCTTGTCGCAAGCTTGCGACATTCTCTATACTGAAAGCTTTTGTCAAGTAATGTTTGGAAAGTTAGGTGTAATGTTTATTTCACTATTTTTTCATCCGTATTTCAATTACTTTCGTTTTATTTAATTCAGTAATAAAAGAATAAAATTAGTTCATGTTTATTTCTCATCTTTTCCAAGCTAGTTTACAAATAGTTTACAATTAATTTACGAGAGCTTATTATAAATTTATGAATATGTACATTTAAACATCTGATAATTAATTAACAATGCCAAAGGGTAGAAATCCTCTTTTGAAATTAACAACGAACTGAACGAATTATTAATATCTATTCAAAATAATTCTTTTAATCAAATTACTTGTATTTACCAACGCCGATTTTCAATAAACAAAAACAAGCTATTTTAAAACTATGGAAGTCTCCGCTTACCAAAGGCAACGATAAATTAATAAGAAGAGCTACCGGTGAAAAAATTAAACGCATCGCAAAAGAGCGTGGAAAAGTGGACAGCAAAAGCTCGCAACGGTGTAACAATCGCCCGAGCGCCCGGAGAGCCTGAATCGCAAGCTCCGCGCGCTTTCAAATTAAAATCATCCCCCTTTCGTCCTTCCTCGGCTTTTCCGCTCGGTCGCCGGCTCTCCAGGGACACTCGCTCGCGGATCGAGGCTTCGGGCGGACCTTGTTTTTCTACGGGAGTGAAATTTTAATCTCGCCATCATCGCGTCAAGCCCCCGCGGGCGCAAATTCGCGGCGTCCGCTAATTTTCGAGTCGCGAGCCTCATGAATTTGAAAACGAGTCGGCGTTTTTGCGCCGCGGCGCATTACCCGACGCGGGAGTAAAAAGTTCACTCTCGGCCGAGCGGGGATTGCGCGTGGTAAGCAGCTGACACGCGGGCTTAATGCGGGAGAGGAGCGAAAATTTTCCGCCGGGGCTAAAGGAGCGCGCGCGGCCGAGGAAAAAGCGCGGAGAGATCCTTTTGGTCACTGGGAAAAAATCTCTGGATTTCAACGCGGCTGCAGCTTTCAGCGAAATTTCTCAAATTTTCCGAGATACCTCCCAGCCGGGCGCTGCATTTCGAGCGCGTCGACACCGCGGGGCGATGCCGCTTCGTTCGAAATAATAGCGCTATTTGCTTTTTGGCTAGCATTTGTAAAAATTCAATTACACATTGCGCGAATTGTCGGAGGGAAAATGGAATAAGGGGATGAAATATCCGTTTGGATTCGGGGTAGTAACAGAAATTACTTTTACGGTTTAGCTGGCATACGTTGCGCTGACTCTTTCTGGGGAAAATTCGTTCCTGAATAAAATTTTTCTGTTTTACAAAGTACGTATTATTACAGAAAATGTATAATTGTTTAGACATAATACATCTATTAAGTAAAATAAGATTTAAAACGAAATAATTACAAGATGTATTATTAATGAGTCTTTTAATTTTTCTCTTTATAGAGGAAGATTTTTCTTTTGCGTCATTTGATATATGAATTTAAAATTTGTCGAGCTTAATTAAACTCAAAGCCTTTTATTCATGAGGAACTAATGAGAATTATATTTATTTAAGAAAAACATTTTCATTTAAGCATTTTTTTATTAATTATATTTTTTATACATATTTCAATTTAATTAATTTATTAAAAAATAATGAAACACCTGGATAAATCCATTGACTGTAGGTGAGTCTTACTTTCTTTTTTTTTAATTTATGCTCCAGCGTGCGAACAATTAAATTTAAACTGTATAAGATTGTTTCTCGTTCGATGGATTTGAAACGGAGAAAAGTTATTAGATCGGAGATGCGATGAAAGAAAAAATAATAATCAACGCGATCGGGAGCGCATCGGTGTTCCTAATCAGGTTCGCGCGACACCTTCGCAGCGACGCAATTATCGCTCACGGCGCAAGCTCCAGCTTATCCGGAAAAGTACGATGCGAGGCGCCCGACTAAGTACCGCCGCCTTTTATCGGCGCCAGCTTCTCTCCACGTGCGAACGAGTTTATTATCTGCGAAAAGAAAGCTCCCCCGCGTCCCGTTTCCTTAACGAATCTGAAACAACGTAAAGAAGGAGGTAGATTAAACTTTCACCTTAATTTTTCAGTTAAGCCAACGACTGTGCACAGTTTTGCTTTCTTCTTAATTTTAATTAATCAACAATATTTGAAGGATTACTCGGTGAAATATGCTTTAAAATTGTTTTTCAGAGACAGCAAAGCAAATTTTGGTGCAGTTACTACTTCAGGAACAGAAACTAGAAAGAACAAATTTTTCAAAGTAAATGATAAATAAGTTTGATGTCATTGTATTTTTATTATTAATATATTGTGCAACTATAATGAGAAAAATATTCGCGAATTTGTTTTCATATCTTACAAGGTATTTTCTTTTAAAAGAAATTTATCACTACTTATTTTATGACACCGTTACCTTAATCGCTTCATAATTGCACACGCTTTTTCTGCTACTCTGACCATTGCGGCGTTAATTATTCCACTAACTTATCGTATCCTTAGCTCTCACAGGAAATACTATTTTAAAAAAATTAAACACTGACCTACTTTGGTAAAAAAAATTTTCACAACAATTGTAAGTTAAAATGATTATAATTTAAAAAAAAATTCGTCTATAAGTTAATACATAAAAATAACAATATTCAAACTGCTTATTAAAATACACTAACTTTCTCGAAATGAAAGAAAACTTTTCTCTCCTTTTCCACGCCTTTCCTTCGCGAGTGAAGAATGTCCAGACTAAATCCATAATAAATAAACATTTCTCGCCGACACGCTGCGCCGCGGGTGTTTATTTAAATCCTAAATCAATCCGATACATTCCCCTCGATTATCCGCGTGTGTTATTTCGCTGACCGCGCGCTCGCACCTGTTTTGATATCAGTCGCGAGCGGATTTCGCTCGTCGCGTGCGCGCGAAATAAATCCCCCAAGATCCTTTTCGCGGCGCGCGCTGCGGGGAATATTGAATTTCCCTTCGGCGCCGCCTCATTACGCCCCTCCCCCGGGCCCCGGGGGCAGTTTTAACGCGGCGCGGCACGCGAGCCTCTCGCCGATGCTGCGCCGGCCCGATAAGCCCCGGCGTTTACTTTGGCCGAGGCGTCTTTGCGCCGCCACCCCGCCGGGCGCACAAAGCCCACCCCCGGTATCGCGCCCGACCGAAATTCGGAATTGATATGCATCCCCCGGCCGCCGGGGCTTTCACCGATCGGCGCGCGGCGCCGGGAAACCCCTTGCTCGCCGGGGCCTTTGGGCGACCGCTGAAGGAGCCTTCGATCGCAAATTAACGAGCCGCTGTCTTGCGGATTTGGGGTGTTGGCTGGGATACGCTCTTGGCGCTACGGGCCGCAGCGGCTGCTCTCCGTTGGAATCTATTGGAGGGGCTGCTTTTTTTTTCTTTTGAGGGTCGCTGGAATCGCGCGTTTCGAAATAAATTTAAAGTCTTGCGTTTGGAGCTGAGAAAATGAAATACGGCGAGGTGTACTTGTTTGCATCTACTTTGATTAACTTATGCTTTGATTACATTTTACTCGTTTAAAGGGGATGGAGTTTAAACTCTCGTTAAAGAGATTTTTTTAATTAAATTTTCTTTACATTTTTTTTCGTATTTTCCGGACTCGTGTAGAACGTTATTTTTTTAAATTTAATGGCGGATTTTTCATCCATTAGCGTATCAATGTCAGTAAATTTTACAGGGCCGTAAAGATAGAGCTGTAAAACATCCGGGAGCCGTCGAGTAAAAAGTAAAGTATATGCTCGAATAACCCACTACTACCACCTCTTTCATCTCGTCAAAACGAATAATTCCATTTTAATAATGCTTTTTTACACGGATAAGTACAGGGGCTACATCGTGGATTTTAAAAACGCGTCTCTCCCGCGCGTGCTTTCTACTTTAAAGAGCCGGCGATCACGAGAGGGAACGATTTTAAAATCTTTTTTCTGAAATACTATCTGTCCGAGGATTTACTGCATAAAGCTGCAAAAAAGCTCCCGACATATTCCCTGCGCTTAATCTTTGAAAGGTTGTGGCACGCACTCATAATTACAATAATCTGACTTCAATGCAGAGGTTGATGAAGGTTGCTCCAAGGGAAGGGATTTGAACGAAGTAAAGTTAAGAAAAATCTGAGAAGGGAAACATAAAGAATAATGTATTATTATAAGCTTTGTCCAAAGTATCTTATTAAACGTAGTAATTATTTTTATTTGTCTGCTTTTAAAAGTGAAAATTAAAAATTCACATAATATAGAAGTCGTGTTACGCTGCTTCTTCTGGTATTTCTATTGAATAATATTATGTACTGATCCTTATTTCAAAATTATTTAATGAAACGTAAAACGAAATTATTCTATCAATAACATTCAATACCAGCAAGTGCTTTTAGGTAAAATATGCCTAAGCTTACAGCTTATAAAAAAAAGATGATAAACTACGTCTAATTTCAGTTCCTTAGTTCGCTAAGGAACTCGGATTGGAGTCACATTTATTCAAATCCGCCCTAGATTCTACTTAGCGCTGGAAGGTATTACTTTTGACGATGGTAATTTGGTTAAACTCTCTTAAATTGCCGGAGAGCCGAAGTTCTGCCCCGCCCCACCCCCTTCCGGCTCCCGAACACTTGTATACTTTATGGAGCTTTCGCGGATGGCTTCCGCGCTATCGCATCCGCCGAAAGGATAAGTGCGCGGTGTACACAATCGTCGGGGTACTTTTATAGCGAGCGGCGAAACTTTGAAAAATGTTTTCTCCGGAATCTTTATGAAACTTTCCGCCGTGGATTTTTGCCGGATCCGCGGGGGCTTACACAACTGGCCGGCCCGAACTTTCGCGAGCTTTTATGTAAGACGCGATAACTGAAGATGGCGCAAAGAAACGCGCGGGCGAAACGTTTCTTTGGTTACTTTAAACGCGAGTCCTCTCGGGAGTTATGAAACGTTCAGATATTGCACACGTCATCTGTAATCATTCCTGCATATTTTCTTTTTTTCTTTACCGTTTTTTATTCAGTAATAAATTTACATATCGTTAACAATTTACACTGAATATTGATGATTCAAATGTTCTTTTTTTGTGCTTTCTTGAAAAGCTTTTTCTTTAATTCGACAAAATAAAGGTTTTTTGCGATTATACGGGAATTATTCAATCATCAGCAGATCAAGCATACCTCTCAAATAAGCCGCCATTCCCTTTGGCCCACGGGATTGTGGCGTTCTCGAGGGCAGCTATCAATAGAAAAAGAAAAAAGGCGTTTCGTCCTCGACCAGTGTAGTGCTCAGTAAGGCTTCGCTGGTCTCACCTTAGACGCTTGCACCAACATGATATAGTGCACTTATACAAGTGAGAGAAAGAAACCCACTCACCCTTCTTCTTCAATATTTGTAAATTTAAATTTGTAAATGGACATGAATTTAATGAGTTAATAAAAAAATTCTGTATAACTGTAGTAAATTTTACAAAAACTATATAAATGACTCTATAACGTCCTGTTTGACAGAACATAATTACGTGCACTGTAATACGATATATTGATATTCTTTCTAGAAGCTTTTATTCATGAACATGTGGTAACCACCGATAGAGTTTTAGAATAGAATATCCTTTTACTTTATTGGACGAATATTGAATTGAAGTCATACGTGACATTTTAGTTGCTATTATTGAAATGGTAATTGCATAGGAAAATTGAGCCTGAAAAACGTCTAAACAGGCTGAGATAATAATGAGAAAAATATCGACTGATAAAATATGAAAAAAGAAATGAATATTCTCTGACTCGATTCGAGCCTTCTCTCATAACGTAAAAGAGTGAAAAATGAAAAAAAAATCACGATCTTTTTAAAAAAACTAGTTCAGTTTTCACTCGAATGGAGTGATTTAACACCATTACGAATTTTTGGAAGTTGTCACATTGAGCCTTAAAAATCAGCAGTAGAGTATAAGCTAAAATACTATTTCACAGAAAAGTCCATGACCTTCCTCTAAATTTTATTCTAATTCTACTCGGAACCAATAATAATTTTCCTGACTCACTCCCTCGAGAGAGTTTCATTGCAATAAAATTTCCGCAACCTCCATGCAACGTCCAAAGCTCTCGCAAGAAAGGCCACAGAAACATTTCTCACAATCCTCGAGGAGGAAGGCCGTTCCATTCTCGGCGGTACTTAAATACACATTAAGGTATAGCTCGCGCTCCCGCGAGCTTGCGCTCCGGTCTGCCCAACCTCCCCCTCGCCTTCCCCCCCCCTGACTACGCAATTCGGAAAAAAGCCCGCGGAGGGATGATCGCGCTCGCCGCAACGGCGTAATTTTCACTTTTCCGCGGAGATCTCGGTGCGGCGGCTCCAATTTCAGTTTCTCGCGGCGCGCAGCGGCGAATCTCCATCGCGGCCAATTGAATGAGGCGCGCGCGCGCGCGCGCTCCGTGTGTAGGCGGCGCGCGGGGGGCGGTCGGCTGCCCTCGGCGGCGGCGGCGGCGGTCAGAGTGCTCGCAGACTCCGACGCGTCCGCACGCAGAGAGGCGCCTCCGCGCAGCCGCCGCACGTGGAGACAGATCGCGCACCGAGCCAAGTGGCACGTACGCACCGGGTCTCGAGGAGGAGGTACACACGCTCCGCGCGAGGAGGGATTTTTAGCAGGGATATAGAGAGAGAGAGCGAAGTGAGTGAGTCCCTCGCGGCAGAGTGAATGGGGCCCGTGGGCGCGCGGTAAAGGCCGCATGCCGGGGGCGCAGCCGGGAATCGGCGAAGCAGCGCGTCGAGGGCCCTCGACGTAACGAAGGCCTAGCCGGAGTGGAGCTTCAAGCGAGGAGGAGGAGGATGGAGGCGCGGAGCAGCGGCTGGTGCGCGATGCTGCTGTGCCTCGGCCTGGCGATCGGCGGGCTGGCGCGCGCCGCCGGCGCCGTCGCCGAGGACGCCATGCTCAACCAGTGCAGCGAGCTCAAGGCGCAGGAGCACGTCGATCTTAACGAGGTAATCGCTCGCTGAGAGACCGGGGGGCTGCCCCTCCTCTTTTTTTTTTTGTCCTTTTCGGCTCTTTCATTTTTCGCGTTGTTTGCGCTCTTCGCTGCTCCGGGCGGTTCGTTTGTTATCTCGTCGTTAGTCTTTGAGAGTCGCAGCTGCACGCGCGCAGTTTTACATTCCTCGGAGGGACATTTTTTCTTTTAAGTTAATGGGCTTGCGGCGTATTGTGCTGAGTAGTCAAAGTGTTTTTCAGAAATTTAACGTTGAAACGTGCTACTTTTACGAAATAATTTTTTTGAGAGCGTTAAAGGAAACATTGTTTATAGTTCAGTTGTTCGGCTCTTACTCATGACCCATGGGTATAGCTGCATTAATTTTACGACTACATATTAGACACGAAACTGTTTTCTTCATAAAAGAAAACACGATTTATCTTTAAAAAGGTGTGACGCAATTACGTTTTCATTAGTGAAATATTTAAATGTAAAAAGACCCACCAATTATAGTTAAAAGCAAAATACAAAAAAGCTTTTAAAACAGCAAATTTCAATTGCGTTCTTAATCAAATACCTCGATCATTAGATTCCTCAATTAACCTCGATGATTCTTTAAAATTCTGTTTTTCTTTCACAAAAATAAACCGGATCAACGAAGAAATTTTGAATTTTCATATTCACCGCAAACCTCAACTCCCACCGATAATTAGGTAAATGAGCTTGACCTCTTCCCGGTACCCAGTAGCCCTCCCGCACTTTCTCCGCGACCTTAATTCACCACTTCCTTCCAGCCGCACTTAAAAAGTGGAAAACCACCTTCCCCGAAGTAAGAGAAAATCGATCAAAATCACGCCAATCTCCCGAATCCGGCCGGGGGGCTAATCGCTTCCGCTCATTAGCGAGCGAGAGCTTTACGACGACTCTCGGGGTCACGCCTGTGCGCCGATCGAGAAAAAAAAAAGCGGCCCGCCCGAGGAAAACGTCTCGGCCGGAGGAGGGTCCGAGCGCAGTGCGCGCGCGCGCGCTTAAGTACGGGACCCGCAGCCGCCTCGATTGGGACCATTGAATAGGTTAATCTCAAGGCCGAGTTCATTTGGCTGGCACGAATCGCCGCGCTAGGGAGAGAGAGATGCGGCGCGTCGGATTTTTACCGATGCAAGCGACGGACGTGCGTATCCGATCGATCCACGGGCATGCGCGCGGTCCGTTACCAGCTTCGCTAGGACGCGACGGTTTATTTTTCTTTTTTTTTTTGCTACGCAGAGCTTTTATTGGTTTATTTTAACGAGTCGGCGGTGTACAATGACTGCGGGCGGGAAAACGAGCTGCAGAGTTTTTCGGTCGCGGATCGCGTTTGACTCGGCCGTTTGTGACTTGAAGAGGCGCTCGTTAGTTGATGATAAAAGTTGCGAGGCATGGAGTGGAGCTGAAGTGAAAAGAAAGTTGTAGTTGACGCACACGGTACTTTTGATTTATGAAACAAGTTGTATTGTATAAGTATACTGGAAATAAGGGAAAAAGAGACTTGGTATAGTTGAGTACAACTTTAAGCGAAAAGCTCATAGTATCCGGTATCCGGTCGTTTGTTATCGATAATTATGTCCGCGTTGTTGGTCTAATGGGCGATGTTATCGCTGCCCGTTTAATAATTAAACGGCAGATTTTTTTTAAAAATAGCTCACGTACGCTTTATAGCGTCTTACCATCTAAGTAAAGTGTGTCTCCTTAAAAATAATAATGTTCATCTCTTTTTTTATTTCTGTTTTTTTACAGCGGGTAAATGTTGCAAATAAAGTTCTTTATTCTCAGCTGCAAATTTAATAAGAAAGTAAAACTTTGATTGCTTCGTCCCTTTTGACGTATATTCTTGGCTGTTATTCCCTGCGAAGTAGTAGAAATGAGACGATATTCCTCTCACTTGGTCGCTCTTATTTGTCGTCATCCGCGTTCCCATATCCGCGCTCAGCCTCTATTATCGACGTCGGAAGATTCGATCTTCTCCGTTCCATCTCTGTTTTTCCTTACGCTCGCGCACCAGTCAATTTACGACAATTGTCTCACTAAGTACACTTATTTCAATGTTTATTTACTACTTTATTAATCGAGGATGATAACGTCGTTTGAAGTCAATAATCTTACGTCGACTTCTTGAGGTTTAATTTCTCTTGAGATTTTTTTATCTAATTTTATAATGTGTTTATCTAGTGTTTTACTATATGTATAGATGCAAATAAAGTTGAATTAGAGAAGAGTTCCTAAAACTGCTGAAACGTATTTCACTAATTAGTTATTAACGAAACAACTCTTCACTAATTTTAGTAGTTTTTAACTAGTTCAACTTTAGAAGATAATTAAGCCAGGTACATTTGATACATTTTTTTAGACTGAAAGCATGCAATGACAAATAATGCATTTTCTTGCAGGATGAGAGTCTAGAAAGATAATTAAGAAATGGCAAAAATTTGATAAAACTGAACAAGTTAAAATTTACATCTGTTTCTACTTTAATGAAACAGAATTACGTTCTCTAATAGCAGCTGCAGAAATTTCACATGCGGGATTAGTGAAAATTCGCTCGGAATGCAGTGAAATTTCGTTCATATAAAAATAAGCTTTTAACGAATTTACAGACTAGAAAAAAACTAACTAAAAAAAAATCGTAAAATCAAAACACAGAACGAGTCCTTTAATACTCAAAATTACGATCGCCATAAACTTATACAGTCTACGCGCAATCCCCTCAGTTTAAAAAGTTCTATTAAAGAAGGCAGTCTACCCGCGGCAGCGGCAAGCCCAACGAAAAACCGTACGAAATAAAGCGCTTGCGAGGCACAACAACAACTCCTTAGCCTGCATGCGGCGGCGCAGTGCGGGTCATCGAGCTCGAAGTGCAGCACGAAACGGAAGCTCGAGAGCAAAGAAGCGAGAGGGGGAGGAGGGGGGCAAAGCGATGGGCAAGCTGTTGCGGCTCGACAAGCGCGCGCGTCTCCGCGATTTACGGGAGGGACTATCGCGAGGTTATCGAGCGCCGAATTTATCGAGCTATGCGACGCGCGAAAATTCCGACCGGGCCGGCCTCCGTCGGGAGAAAACGGCGCGGCCTCGTCGGAAGTTGATTTATTAAAAATTGACCGGCTAATGGCCGCGTTTTAAGTGGCCCGCCTTCATTGGCCCTATAAGTACGGCAAAGGGGGGCCCGGAGATAAAATCGGATGAATCGGGCGTGAAAGTTTCCGATGGAGTTGAATAAAAATTATTGGTGAATCGCAGAGTGGAGAATTGAGAGGCTTTGTTCCGATAAGTAATGCCGGCCTTTTGATTAATCCCTTCTTCCTTTTACTGCCAATGGGAGCGGTATATTCTTTTTATGATTTTGTTCTCTTAAAAAATTGATGAGAAGCTTATTTCGGTGAAATATCTGTTTTTGTTTGCTTCCTTCGGTCTGTATTAATGTTTTATTACACGATTCCATTAATAATTTTGTTCCTAGATTGGATATATAACAGATTTTCCCTTATAGGTAATCTTTATTGCGCTGAAAATGGATGTCTGTCTGATATCTTCGGCACGTCGGCTTTGCATGGCAGAGTGGAAGGATTCCTTTCCTTTCACATTGGGATCATTTTTATTCGGCTCAAACTCTAATGCCTGTATAATCTGTAATCTCAATTTTTCAATTTTATTATTTCTTCAGTCACATACTTTATCAAACAAACTTAAGATCCGCACATTTTTTATTTATATAATTTTAATAACAAGCACATATTGTGAAGATTTTATATTAAAAAAAAAATTGTTTAAAACACTCCAATTTAGCTATATAAATATTAGTAAAAAGTGTTGTTTCTTTATCATTCATTCAGAGAAAATGTAGCATAGTTACCGTAACGTATAGCAGTTTTCTAGCTTGAAAATGGCTTCGATTTTTAGCACGCAAGCGAATCTTTAGAAAAGCTGCTTTTATTTTAACTGAAATATTGGAAAAGTAGTACACTAAGAAATACGAAAGAAATTCATCGACGTTCACTAAAATAGATTTCGCAAAATAACTTTAGCCACGGTATGAAAAGATAATATATACAAAGCAACATAAATGTTAAACAGGAAAATTGTGGTATAAAATAAACAAGAGATGCCGCTTTAAATAAACATTACCCGTCCACCGGTAAAAGGATACAATAAAGAATCATAAGCCATGAATGCTGATACGCGACAGTTATATCCAACCTCCCCCTGTACCTCGGGAAAAGTCATGAATGAGGAAGTCCCTCAATGGTCCTGTAATCGGGACATCGACCCGACCAATTGCCTCGCCCGAACCCACCGTCTTCGCCAAAAAATAACAGCGCTCCACTTCGTCTCCGGGCGGCAAAAAAAAAGTCCCGCGGAGCCACTTCGATTTCCGAGTGAGCTTTCCCGCATTATTACGATCGCAGGCGTGCGCAAATGAAAATCGCCACGCGATCAAAAGGGAATTCCTTTGGGCGGCCGCGACGGGTAGTAGGTGTCCGAGTGGCGCGCTCCTCTTTTAGTCCCTCCGTCGCTCGCCGGCGAAAGAGTGTACTGCGCTGTTTTTCCGGGGTCCGATCGATCGGCAGCTCGAATAATTGCTTTTCCGGGGCGCTACATTCCGAAACATTTCGTGTCGGTCCTTTTTTTTTTTTTTTAAAGCGAGGGTGTACTTTACAAGTGCTCGTCGTTGGACACTGAACGTGAGGTTCAAAGGGAGCGCTTGTCAATGGCGAGAAATTGCTGCTGTTAAAATCATTATTTTAGTGTTTTTATTTGTGTCTGAAAATAGACTGGGTGGATATTTTCGAAGTGCAGATTACAAATGAAAATAGTAATAAAAATTAAATTTTTTCATTGGAATAACAACATTGTTACGTGAAAATATAAAAGTGAAAGATGTGAGATTATACTTATAATTTATTTAATACGTAGAAGCTATTTCATTACCATGCATTTCGGTTCGTTACAATGAATGTCTGGATAAAAATGCAAAACCTTTGGATTTACAAAATTTTTCAGTAGTTTTAATGGAAGATAAAATGCAAAAGGTTTTTTAAAATTTCCATTGCAGTTACGATAAAATAACATTTTTCATTTTATAGTATTTAGTTCATTAAATTTTGCACTTCGAAAATTGTATTCATTTTTAACAATTATACTTTCATAATAATTTATAAAAACAATTGCAGTATGATAAAAAGTTATGAGAACTATACTTATAAATATAGAGAAAAGATGTATGTTTTACGCAGAAAGTTACTAATCATTAGCATCTTTTAATTTTAATTGATTTTCCAAGAATACCCCCATTTAAAATTTTGTAACTTACTCTTAGCATGTTTATGAAGCTTTACAGATGCCATAAAGAATTTAATAACGTGCCATTAAACTTTTTAATAATGCACGGAAAATTGAACTATAATGGAGCACTAAAAAGTTAAACCCTTAACACCTTGTAAATTACCTCTCCAAATTCTTCCTTATTTATTTTACAGTTGCTTTCATCGCGCGTCGAAACAGCACCTCAAAACAACCCGAAACAAATCGCTCGCGAAAAAAACTTCGGTCTCTTCTTTAAGAAACTCTCCGCGCTATTTTTCCTCGAAAAAAAAGATCGACAGTCGCCGGAGAAAAAATTACCGAACTGCGCGTGCCGCAAAAAAAGCCGGTGTCCCTCGCTTAGTATGCGCTCGGCAACTTCGCTTGACGAGGCCGCGTAATTTTCGCACGGGGAAACTCCCGGCGGCTGCACAAATGAAAATCGAGTCTCTCTCCCTCTCTCTCTCACTTACTCTTGCAAACGAGCAATAAAAATTACAAGTTCGAGTGACTCGGCGCGCGGGAAAAACGCCCTCGTTTCCACCCCCGTAGTACTGAAATCTCGTCAGTGCTCGCTACAAACTGGAAAACGAAAGAGGCGTCGGCTTACTTCATTTTCAGCTCCTCCAGATTCCTGCGAGCTTCTCTCTCTCTCCCTCTCTCTCTTACGGCCTCGAATTTCCCGCGAGTGTAAATAAGCGTTTCCTTATTAAAAGGGACTCCTGTAGTCTTCCGCGTATTGTTTCGCTCTTGTTTTACTGGTGTTACTGCGAGCAGTGTCGGGATTTCATGGTGTAACTTACAACGAAGCTTCCATCGTAAAAATTATGGGAAAAGTGTAATCGTAGGTCGTCTTGAGAGACTGCACGGAAAGAATACGACTTATTTTTAATTATAAAATAGACGAAAAGTTATTTCAAAATACTTAAAACTGGTTACTTTTACTAAAGAGTAAATTTACATATTTAATCATTTAAGGACATCATCTGAATGAGCCACGGTCTTCGATCACGGACGATGAAACTTAAAATTTAAGACCAAAAAAGCAAGCTCCCGATGTGTGAACTAAACTTTTCGCGTGCCACGGTTTACCCGCGCGCGGTCGACAAAAGCTCGCGGCCGCTCGGCTCGCTTTGGGTGACGCGAAGAAGCGCGCGGCTCGTCACCCCTTTCGCCGATGATTGTTTGCTTGCTCGCGCGGTGCCGCCGGCTTCCTTCGTTACTCTCGACGTCCCTCGTTGCTGTTTTTTTATTCTCGCGGCAAGCTAAAAACCCCGTGCGGCGCCCGGCTGTTTTACGGGCGGGATCGAACGCGTTCATCAATCACGCTACGTCCGCCCCGGAACGACGCTGTTAATAAAATATGATTTAAGGCGCTATAGGAAATCCATCAAAATTGCGCATTTAAATGGGTCGTTTCGACGCGGGCCTGTACTTTTTTCTATTGTGATGGGGGATGTGTGTACACGGTGCGCGCGGGGTATAGGCGGTTCGATTATGCGAGAGCTTTTTAAAGGTGGCCGTCGCGGATAACAATAATTTTCTATAGCTTTTAATTGTGGATGGTTACGGATAAAGTATGTTTCAGCAAAAATTGTCCTGCTCTCATTTCTAGAGCCGTTTTTTTTTATATTCGTTGGCAAACAAAGTGAGAAATAGAACCTAATTACTTATTTACTTTTTGAACTGCATTTATTACTTCGTATACCCCGTGCTTTATTCACTCCAGAGAATAGATACTAATTAAAACTTATATTTGCAGAGATAAAATAAAATGTGTAAATGAAATGGAATTAAAAAAACTTCGGTACATAGTTTCAAAGAAACTTTAATCTCTTTGTTAGTTGCGTACAATTTTTTATGTAGAACACCACGACGAGCCTGGAATAAAATGATGCGCTTAAAATAGTCAAATGAAACTTTTGACGTTATATTAAAAATATAAAAAGACATTAAAATTATAAAAAGAAATATAAGCTCCTTTTTCTCGTTTGATTAATAAATAAAATCTGAAAAAAATTCTCATCTTTATTTTTTATTTAATGTGTATTTTTATCTTCAATACACTCAGGACATAAAAGTATCAATTTTAACGAGAAATAATGAAACTTTTATTTACTTCGCTTTGTGATTTAAACGGAAGGTACTTTTATAAGTTACTCAAGTTTTGAAACAAATTTTTAATAAAATTGTTCGCAACGATGACGAGAGTCACTGCAACCACCCTACGTCCATTTATAATTGATTCGATTTATTTCGCAATCTCTGGATTTTCAAACTTTCAATTTCGAGCAGCACTGTCCTCTTTCCGCGTTTATTTTTAGAAACCAATCCATAAACTTCGCCGAGCCATCGAAGGGCAACTGCGCGCCTTCTGCTCCCCCCGCTCCCAACATTTCAATTTCGCCGGGTCGTTCCGTTCGAAATTAACGCTAAGCGTTGTTTACCCCGCGCCGTCGACGAAAATAAAAAAAAAAATCCGATGCAGAGTGGGTGCTCGACCGGGGCGCGTGGGGGCGCGAAAAATTGCACGCGGCCCAACGGAAGGTAACAGCTTCGATTTTCGCAGCGGGAGGCCGGCTATACGGGTATATTGAGCATCGGCGAAAAATCGACGCGAGGAGGCAAAAATCGCTAATCGAAACAGCGATCGGCGCACTTGTAAGTAGAAGCGGCGTTCGACTGCGCAGTAATTTTCCGAGATCGAATTCCGCGCCGGAGGTCGAGCGCCTCCCACCCCCCGAGGCGTGATAAAATTTTATCCCGATCTGGCTCGCTGCTAGATGAAAGTGGGAAAAAAGAAATAGCGAGAGCTGAGTTATGCGATAGCCTTCGTATGACCCTGCCGAGCTTTTTTCACTCGCTTCCGCGTTATTTTCGCGAGTCGACGAAGAGCTGAGTGGTCGAGGAGATGGCATTACGCGGGCTTCTGTATTGTTGACCAATGATGTGTATTTTTGATCTGCTGAAATGTTTACTTTCTTGTAATGTTTTTAAAGTACTTTTTATTAATAATTATTTCGTAAAATACACGAACGAATTAATGTTTGTAGTCGATGGAAATAATTTCTTGTTATTTTAAGTATTTCTCAAAATTTTCTGTTTGAAACTTTAGAGTACAAAACAGTGTATTTTAACTTTTACCATAACATAAAAGTTATTGTAACTAAATGTAATTTTCAAAATTAAAAGTTGCGAAGTTACATTCTATTAAAACAAAAGCTCGTGAGCTTGACTATATTAATTAATATGAAAATTTTACTGTTGTATTAAACTAACTAAAACTATTCCTTTACCAATTAAATAGCAATAAATAAAAGTTTAAGTATATCGCTGCATTATACAAGTACAATAGTAGTCCATTTCATTCACTTGATTTTCACTACTCGTTTTATTAGCATTTTCTTCTGAGATAAATTTAATTGATCAACTAATAATTTTCCTTTATGATGAACAATTCAACATAAACAATCAAAAAATACTTTTTATAAATTTTAAAGCTCCTCTAAAATAGTAGCAAATTTCACTAAAAAGAAAGCATCGCGCATTAGCGCAACAAGTTCATCCATCCGATAAAAAAAAGTCTTCTACTAAAATTGAATTAAAAAAAAATTTAGGAAGACATAGTTAAAGCTTCACATTAGCGCTGCACCCTGCGGGTGAGCAGCCAGAAGCGGTCTTCCTTCGTTGCCGGTCGCCTTTGTTCCGCGACACCCGGGGCAGGAAACGAGACGAGTTTTCGGCCGCGCGACAAGATTTACAACTTCGGCGCATCCGCACCCCCCTCGGCTTTTTATCCCACCCGTCGCAGTCCACGAGGCGACGGCGGTGGCGCTCGTCTCGGTTGGATTATCCGGCCCTCGGAGCTCGATAATATGTCGGCGGCGGCGCACAAAGCGGCAACTTCCTTCGAATTTCGCGATAGTCCGATCGCCCCATGAATTTTTGAGCTCGCGCTCGCGTAAGCGCCGAACCGCCAACTCCGGCAACTTAATTAGTACCGGGCTGTTACGAGGGTCTCCCTCGCTCGCCCCCGAGCCGGGGGTTCGTCCGCCTCGTAAAAGCACTCGGCGCGTAAAAGTTTATTTCGCAAGGCCCGCGCGAAAGCTCGAGGGTCCGAAAAAAGAGGGGGAGTAACAAGGCGGGCGGGCTTTAAATTCTGGCGCAAAATCGTAAAGTACGGACGGCGCGTAAAGCTGCAGCTCGACCCGCCTAAGTGCCTAATTAAAGGGACATCGCCGTTGCCTGTAGAGAGGCACCGGCGGCGGCGAGCCGTGCGTACCTCTCGGTGGTTCGACTCTTTTTGTTTTTTGCTGCCGCGTGTTTTCTTTCAGGAGTTTTTAGCGGCGTTTTTTTTTTTTTACCGAAGGCACATTCAATTTACCGATAATTTTGTTTGATATTCCATGCACGGAAAACTCGAAGCGAGGTGCACGGAAATTTGTTTCGTGAGGGATAGTTTCGAAACAATTTCGCTTCGCACGTTGACGTCACCGTATATGATTCAATATATTCTTCGAAAATATTTTACATCGATATTTTGTTAAGTAAATAAATTCACCGTAATTTTATTAAATAAATTATGCAGAAATAGAAATAGAATTCATTTATCCAGAATAAACGATGGTATTTGCAAATGTGCAGTGTGTAATGGAAATGTATTAAAATGATATATATTTGTCCATTGAGTAATTTTAAATTTGATTAAATTAATGAAACCTTAGCACTAAAATCTTTTAGTTTATTATATTCCAATGTTTAATTTCATTTAATAAAAGAAATATTTATTTGCAAAATATTAATGTTCGTTATAGGTTTCATTATGTAAAATTAAAAAACGCTTATCAATATTATTATTAACTCTAATCGAATATGAAAGCGTCGAAGCCCATCGACATAAGCATAGTTGCATGTATTGTTCGAATTAACGCGGGATAATTGGGATCCAATAGCTTGCAATCTAATTAACACGCTAATATTTGCATAAATAATAGATGCTAATCAATCAAGTAATCAGATTGCAGCTTCCCCCGCCCTCCTTCATAATACGTTATTAAGTTACCCCACCGAAAATCCACAACAAAAAATACCCAAAACAGCGCTGCTAATTCAATTTCCTGCGACCGACTCTCCTCGAGCGTACACAAGGTAACCCCCGAATCCGCAGGACCGCTGCTATTATTGTCGATCGCGCGGGCGCGACAGATGCTCCGGCGTCGAAAACACGCGCGAGAGCTGTAAAACACAAGCGGAGGGACCCCGGGCGACCTCGGCCTCTCCCCGGGTCAATGAAAACACGGGGTCGAGCGGAATGTTTATTGCGGCCGCGTCACTCCCGGGTATAGTCGTTGCCTGCTCCGGGCCTTGATGAATCTCTCCGGCGACGTAGGATTTTTTTCGACGACCCCGGCGACCGGAAATTGCCGGCGCAGTATGCGCCCGCGCGCTCAGGAATTCGTCTTCTCGCCGGTGCCGCTTCCGCCGCCCCCCGACGCTCCTGGCATCCGAGACCCGTGTATATAGCCGCGCGCATTTTTCGCCCGATTTGAGAAGAGCTTACCGTTTAAATGTCGCTTATCGCTCGATCGAGCAGCTCTTATTGCGAAAATTGTCTTCATTTTTTTTATGTCTGTGTCACGATAAATTTGTTTATTTCTATTCATCTTTAAGAGAGTGTAATTCAAACACTTTTTTGCGTTAAAAAAAAAACTATATGTAATGATAAATATTAGATTTCGAAGCGATTTTATATTTTTATGCTGGATAAAAGAAAATCAAGTAAATATTTACAGTATTTATTGACTTATAATAAAATTATACATACGCAAACATGATTAATTAAATAATCCAAAGGTTTCGATATTTCGATGCAACTTTAAAAAAAATAAAAAATAAATAAATAAGTGAATAAAAAAATAAAATCCACATATCAGTAATCCGAACAGCAAACATCAAGACCGAAAGAAACGCACGCGCAACAGTTCTTTATCGTCGGCCCGAGAGCGAAATCAATTTCGCTGAATTTCATAAAGGAGCGCTCCCTCGCTGCGAGGCATGCGCTCGCCCGGCCGAGCGATTACGCGTTCCCTCATTTACCTCCCTCGGCGCAATTTGCAAGCCTCTCCCTCCCCCCCGACAGCGTGGGAGCCTTATCCGTCCGTCCCGTCCAGACGCAACAATCCAATCATGCTCTCAGCCCCTACCCCCGCAGCCCCTGAATTCCCTCGTCTCCGACGACAAAGACGTAAAAAAAAAAGGAAAGGTGAAGGATGAAAGGTGCAGCGGCGCGGCGCCACGTGACGATAATCGCGCCGAGTGCATAAGGATACGGGGCGACGGGGGAAGGTCGCGGGGGGCGGGCCGGGGGGTGGCGATGGCGTCAAGCCATCGGCTGCAAGTGGGTCGAGGCTGCGCGCGCCCCGATGGTGTCGTTGCGCCACGGGGGCCACGGGGAATCGGGGTCACGCGCGCGCACTTAGTTGCTATGGCGATGTTGCGCGCCGACCGAAATCGAGCCGGGTGCGCGCGGATTCCGCGAAAACCTACCCCTTTTTTTGCTCTCGCTTAAGCTCTCCCTCTCTTGCGCGCGGACTGATGTTTCCTTGACACGCTTATCCGAAGGTGGCCGACGGGTCGACGGGGTTTGCGCGAGAGCGTCTGGCAGTTTGCTCGCTAGACAGCCATGTCACTTCGCGAACGGCACTGTTGATTGGGTGCAGCGGCACGTACGCGGGTGCGCTTTTGCCCGCAGGTTTCATGAATAGCGGGGGCTTGAATACGGTTTATACTTTTTCGATGTCTGCTCTTTTTATTACGCGATTTTGCGAATGCATTGTTACTTTGAGATTGTCAAAATTATTGGTAAAGCATTTGCATTGCAATGGAAGTATGTGTATTGCAGCAAATTTTCATATTTGTAATTTTTAAATGTAACGTGTTTTCTCTTGCATAATCCAAACGAAGATTCATGTTTATTAACGATGGAATTTTATTTGCAATGTTTTTTAAGTGAATTGAAATTCTTTTTCCGATGAATACGATGATCAACATTAATTATTGAACTGTATTTTACAATCAATTTGACCTCAGCGGAGGAGAATTTAAACATTTATATTTTCTTTAAAAGAGAAAATAATTTTTCTTTTCTTCTTCCAAAACCACTTTAAATTTGCATACTAACAAGGTATGATAATTATTTTCATATAAAATTAATGCAATTAAAAATTACCTCATATTCCAACTTGCCAATTATCTAATTTTCATACCGTAGCATTCATTATTAAACATGAATTACCTATTAATGAAGTAATTATTTTCAGTTCTTTATGAAATATGAATAAACTAAATTAATTTTTTTTAATAATGGCTGAATTAATTATTCCTGAATTCTATATTTCGACTTCAAAAAAGAAAACGATAAAAAATTTCAATTAAAGAAAAACTTTCATCATTCCAATAAAACTAAAATCTTACTTCCATTATTTAAAATATTATTTGCTTTAAAGATAAATAACAGCAATGAACGACGGAAACAGTAGCTCTTAATTGATTTCTCCGCTACCGAGCTCGCTACCGAGTCTTTGAAAATTTAATAAACATTATACCATAAGCCAAGCGTCGAAAACAAAACGCTGTGAAAATTAATTAAAACCCTCCCAGAAACCATTGCAGTACACTTCAATAAAGCCGAAGAAAGAGAATGTACTGTAAAAAAAAAGGCGGAAGCTTAATAACAGTCGTTATTTCGCGCGCGACGGGAGGGTATATTCCGGCCTGGCCGAGCGAGCCTTCCGCGGGGGGGCGATCGTATAGCGCGGCGCACTCGCGGATCACGATTGCGCCGTGCGTTTATCGCCGGGAATCGATGAAATTGCCTTTATTAAACTCGACTCGACTCGGCAGTGCCGACTGGCTTACGGCGCGCGCGTGCGGCACAAGTCGGTATTATTCAGAAAAGTTCCTCGCCGTTTTTCTCCGCGCCGGACGTCGCCGGGCCTTTTTGTCACCGGCCGGCTTATTGGATTTTCACGACGGGCCGCAATTAGGATTTATCGCGGCGATCGATCAAAAAGGAACTCGCGAGAGTGCGAGGCGTCCCACGGGAAAATAAATAAAAAAGAGAAAGAAACCGGGGACGGTCGCTGCGAGACAATTAATTTGCGTTGGAAACGCTAGTCGAGCTTGTTGGGTCTGAAAATTCATTCGCTAAAATTGATTCTATAGGTAGCTTTATTTCCCCTTGTTATTCTTAAAATGAAATATTCATGAAACGACGGGGTGGCTGGAAATCTGCGGGGGTAACCCAAGGGGGTGGTACTGGGTGGGGGTTTGGTACGTAGACGGAAATTAGCATTGATATATTCTCACTTCATTGGTTGCAGCGGCTTAGAATAAGAATTCCATTCAATTTCCATTCATTGCTAATCGATATCGAGATGAAAATTTCTCGCTGCAGTGAGAGGGCCTATTTTTATCGTCAAGAGACGAAGATGAGCTTATTCAAAGGGTGAGGTCTGACTCGATTCTTTTTAATTTTGTTACCGTCTACTTTGAATTTTAGAGTGTCAAGTGCGAATTTATGTTTGAAAATGGAAAGGAATAAGAATAATTCATTTTAATTTCCATATTAATATAAACTTGCGATCTCTATTGGCAGGAACATTTATTATTTAAAAGAGATTTTCTCTCTTTTGATTTGATGAAATTACTCAATATTAAAATGCAATTGGAAATCAGAAGATCATCACTAAAAAATCTCAATTATAAAAGCATGTCTTACCAATCTCGCCTGTTACTACTTACGGATATTTTAAATCTCGTTCTTTTCAGACTTGTCTTGCCAATCTCGTCTGTTACTACTTACGGATATTTTAAATTTCGTTCTTTTCAGACCTCATGTCATTAGAAAACATTTTTATTCTACGATTAAATATGTATTGTGTAAAAAATTGTGTAATTCTACGTTTAATTAAATTAAAAATGAATTGTTTCAAAAAATTAGTTAATCGTAAAAAAGATGTTTTTCATTGTTCACAAGGAGAGGCGAAACCCTGTAGGATTCTTTAATCGAAAATAATTAAAACGCGCCTAGTATAAAAATAGTAGACTTTTATTAAAAAGGATATACTTTTATGGAAACTTTAATTGCTTGCAAACTAAAAGTCATTTAAAAATTTTCATATAACTGAAATAATGTGCGAAATTAAAGTTGCAATTTGAAACTTATTTGATTAAAAAATTATATTTCACGGAAAAGTTATGCAATATTAACTTTGTTAAAAAATTATTAACGAAATTTAATATTATCTATCAAAGGCATTATTCTACTGAGTTCCTTCACTTGCTTTAATTGCAAATAACATTTCAGTCAAGCAGGACTTCTTTCTTAATTTTTTTATTTTCTTTTTTATCTTTTATAAGTTATTATACAATATTCAATTCGTAATTAATTACATTTTTCATCTGCACATTTCAACTGAATTTTCTTAAGTTGTTATTGTTCTTAAGTGTCATTGGACAAAATCTCAGGACACGTGACCATTTCTTAAAAATCATTCTCCAGAGTTTGAACGAAATTAAAATCCCACATCCCTCGCCTCGCCTTACTATTTCAAAAACTGTTATAACAAAAACAAAAAATCTACACATCACACCAAAAACCTCCGTCCTCCGAAGAAAAGCGAGTACCTTCCACGCTCCGGCGTATCAGAAACCAACGGAGGGTACAGCCACAATCCAAGATTCCCCGCATAATCGCGCTTACGACCGGCCGGCAGCATCGGCGCGCCTGTCGCACACCTCCCCCCGCCTCCTCCGCCCCGTAAATTCTGTACCCGGGCGTGCGCGCATACGCGCCGCGTCTGCCGCGCGGTACACGCGCCGTTCCTCGAGAGGCGTCCGCGAAGAACGCGCAGCTGCCACCCCCCCGCGGGAGCTAATTGTCCGATTCGCCGATGCCGCGCGGGCCTTTTAATGCATTCATTACGCGCGCTTGCGGCGACGCAATGATAGCCCGGGGACGTGCGGCCGGCTTAATGACGCTCCGTTTTTCATCGGCCGGGCCGAATTGATTACGCCGACTGCGGGACGCACCGCGCTTATGGGCCTATTACGCCGCGCGTTCTGTCATTTCGAAACTGTTTTTGCTGCGCGCACCGCAGTTTCGCTTACTGGGATTTCGGTGAAACTGGAGAGATGTTATGTTATGGGCAAAAGTAAATAAAATCGATTATCATTATGCATTATTTTATTACGAATTTTAATGCATATTTCATCATATAAAATAATTGACATTTCTATACGTACATACACTGCACATCTTACATTGATACGTGCAGGTACAGTAGTCGAAACTTGAGACTCTATTAAGATACTTTAAAATATCCGTAAGTAGTAACAGGTTAGTTTGGTAAGACATTTTTAAAAACTGGTTTGTTAATTCAATTTTTGTGTCCGATTATACAAAGAGGATGAATGTATGATTATTATTCAAGGCTTGTTCAGTTGTTCATAAGGCTTACTGATCAGTTAGAAACAGATTTTTATAAATGTTATTTACGGTGTATGCTGTTAAAATTTTAATTTGCTATTACACATTCTAGATTCAATTATAAAGTCTGCAATTTTAGCCTCATTAAATTTTAAATGCAAAATATCTTCCACAATTTCAACAAAATCCAAATTTCGTAGTTTTGATATTCTCCTGGTTAGCTGAAGCTACAGCGCTTACCGACGAATTTTCTGGCTGGAATAATTTATTTTGCTATGAGAAAAGGTAATGCAAAGGTCTATTGGATTATCTTGTTATTGATTTCAGAGAGAAGCGCTTGATGCAGTAATTGGATTAATTGCGTCGACTCGTTAAAGTTTCAATGCATTATATGATTAATTAGGTATTATCCTTTATTAGCAGTTCCATATTAATAATGATAAAGCCATATTCTCTTTTATTAAACATTGTTAAAAAAAGTTTTACGCATTATCTCGAGGAAAATACAGAGATAATGTAAATACATTATTAACATTGTGTGTATTACATTACGAAGACCAGGATAAATTTATCCAAAATTTGTATTTTTTAACAAATATTTACAGAAAACTATACCCCTTGCAAATTTCTGTTTAACTTTCTACCGAATTTTTTTAATAAATATAATTGTAAAATTAGCAATTCCGCAGTAGAGGTTCATTCCATGGATGAACTGCGTTAAAAATGTGCGTAAAACGTATGTTTGCTCATTAAAGAAGCGAACGGCTGCGCGCGGAAAGAACGAAAGGAGTAATTTCGCTGAAATACAACATTTTCCAAACCATACATTAACGTCCGCGTAATGAAAAATTTGCCGGGCCGCGAGGGGTCATAAATTTAGTCCGCGGTCTCGTAACTCTCCCCCGCCGTGCAAAAATCCTCAAATTCGCCGGAATCGCCCGGGGAGAAGTGCCGCGCACTTTATTAAACATTCGCTCCGTTCCTATCCGAATAACTTTTGTTGACGGCACGATTAATTCGCCGCGATTTTACCACTTTCGCCGATGAAATGACGTATCCGCGCCCTTTGCGCTCGACTGTGCACGGTAAATCTCTGAATTTTAAAAGCCTGCGGATGGGCCGATTTTATCGAATAGCTAGAGATTACGTAGTGTATAGAAATTATTGTTTTTATTTAAAAGGAAAAAAGGCCACGACACCAGGGTAAAATTGAAAATGGTTATGGACATTCAAAATTATTTTACTCACATCATATTCATCTATTTTTTTTCAATTTTATATCTCTGATTAAATTTTACCGAATGTTTGGGTACAGTAAACGTAGAAACAATATTTTTATATTTTTCTCGAACAAAGCGAATCACTACGTAAATCCAATATTTACGTAATATTTGTTTTTTTTTATATTGAACAGTTCAAACAAAAACTGAATCTCTTGTAAAATAATTGGAGGTAAATATCGTATTTTTAACGGTTCGATGAAATTTAATTAAGAAAAGTACACCTCGTCATTTTTAAAAATGTAGAACTTGAATGAAATTCGATAATCGCATTGAAAATTCATGGCGGATGTGATCCCTGAAGCGCGGGGCAATATATTACTGTAAAAACAGACTGCGGACGCATTTCGGTTAAATTTGTAACACTCGTGCAACGTCGACGTCGTCCCCGAAACCATAAGCAAATATGTTGTGCGCGTTCATATTCACCAAGTAATGCGTCACGGCGAGGACACCGAGAAACTACTGCACGCGATATCCACCGCTATATATGTACCTCAAAGTTTGTGCAAATAAAAATGTCTTTTATATCAAACCATGATTTATTGATTTATCTCTAAAATATATTCAGTAAACTGTTGAATTAAAAAAGTTTAATAAGATTTATGGAAAGTTAATATAGTGTCTGACTGTATCCGTCTGGTTTCACTTAAAATGTGCATCGAAGTATGCAGAAGGTACGATTGCTTCTTATTA
Organism: Eurytoma adleriae; assembly: GCA_900480045.1. Classification (NCBI taxonomy): domain Eukaryota; kingdom Metazoa; phylum Arthropoda; class Insecta; order Hymenoptera; family Eurytomidae; genus Eurytoma; species Eurytoma adleriae. The sequence goes on from UXGC01000340.1 coordinate 26,409, forward strand.
ATAATTCGATTTAAAAATTAAAAAATGGATTAATTCGAAGCCGTTAGTTAATGTCTTACTATACCCGTCTGTTTCTACTTAAATATATTCTTCTAAGCTCGCAATTACTTATAAGATAATTAAAGATAAGGTAATCAAAATTTTTTTCAAACAAACGTACATTGCAAATTGTAGATTTAATTCATAATTTTCAACAATATAAAGTATAATAGGTGGGTACACTTCTCCTTTTTAATCGATTGAATATATTTATTTTAAAGTAAACCGAGTCATCAGGCCACTGCCGATAAGTACTGAGTACATTTCTAAAAGAACGAAACGACCCACAGCAGTACCTAGTACTTGAACCTCAAGACAATTTTCTGCAATGTCAACGTCGGGCTACAACTTTTCGCCATCACAAAGCCTCTTTCACTGGCACGAAGCGAAAGCAAAGTAAGCGCCTTAATAATATAATTACGGCGTGGCGCTGTCGTGCCCTCAACTTTAATTCGAGCCGCCGAGAGTAGCGCGGCGTCTCGGGCCCGGGAATCTTCCGAGCGGCGCTCAGCCGAAGTCAAGGTTTATTCAGCGACGGCTAATTGCGAAGTCGGAACGTTACTCTAAACATTTGCATCTGCCGCCCTCGCTATCCTCCTGTCCACCGGATTCAATTTCGAAAAGTGCCCCTCGTCGACTTTTGTGTGACTTTGCCCGAAAAAATTTCAATGCCATAATTTGCGAGGCGAAGGCGAACGCCGAAGACGGCGCGGTTCCTTTATCAGGATTGGGGGAGGGGAACACAGGGGGGAGGGCGATTCATAATTCCGCCGTCGTAATTGTAATTAGCGAGCGCGGACGGTGTTCCCGCAGCGGCGCGTCCGTAAAGCGGAAGGCCCCGCCGCGAGCTTCGGCCTCAATTTTCCTCTTAAAACGCCGAGGCCGACGGAAGCCAATCAGCTTTAGCGCTGGTACTACCTGCTGAAACTGAGAATATCTCGATTGCTAATTTAATTTTCATGCTTTTTTTTGAAAGAAAGTTCAAAAGGTTTCAATATTTTTTATTAGCGAATAAAACGGTGAAGGGTAGATTACTTAAAGTTTTTCTTTATGTTTTTTTAGTTTACTATTTCAAAACGCAATGTATATTTTTAACAAGTATTATCTTGTTATATAATTCTCTTAGTGGATTACGTTGAATCCTCTGAAATTCGAATTCTTCATCTCTCGGATATAATAATATTTGAAATCGGAATGAGCGAGGTACAAATTCAATATATTTTACGGAAATGTGTTTAGGATATTGGTTTAAACCGTATTACTTTAAATATCTCCGCGATTCAATATACCTCTTGAATTATCAACTGTTCAGTAGTATTATTATCATTTATTTACTTATAGCAATTAAATTGAGAGAACAATAGCATTATACATTTACTAAAAAATGACTTTTATTAAAATTAGAGTTTGTTGTACAGCAAAATTTAGTTAACCCAATAAATTAATATTAATTTACAGCAGAAAGAATCAGCAATAAATTTCACCAAGATATCCCATTCGATATCCCGCCTATCAGAAAACGGAATAAATGTTTACTACACATTTAATACGCAGCTATAAAATTGAACAAACAAAATCACGTATTACACCCACGGCAATAAAACAGCGCAACGTCGAACACTTTAATGCCCGCCATTATCATGTAAGCTGAAACTGAAACGGCGATGGATCGATATCGTCGAATCTCGTCGCGAGTTCCAAAAAGCGATGAGCGCTCCACGAGCTGTTGAACGAAATCGCGGCTTCTCGCAGCCGGTCGTGAAGTTGAACGCTCCGGAAACTGCGGCAGGCAGGCAGGATCGGCCACTGTGTGTGTGCGCGCGCGGAAATCCACGCGACCCAGCTGACTAATTCGCTGTGAAATTGTGCGTCCTCGGCGAATACTGCCAAATCGCAATCAAAATTCCGGATTCAGATGGCGAGCGATATCGGCTCGAGATCTCGCGCTCATCTCCGTTTGACTTTCTCGGACCGAGTCCGGCGGAGAGGCACGCGAAGTGGAGCTGGATTTGAGGAGAGCAGGAGAGCGGGGGAGGGCTGTAATGCGATTACGCGATGAATGTGCGACGAAGCGGCGCGAATTTCTCCGGCAAGCGCGCCGAGTCGAGACCCGGCTAAGACGGATCCTCTGAGGGCTTTTCAATTTGCCGCGGGAATAGGGACTGCATTACGCCGTCTTGGAGGTCGATATCATTTTCGGGCTGGAAGTGCTGAAAGGCGCGCGAGCGGGAGATTTTTCGAATGGCTAGCCTTTCAATCGTTTTTACGAGGGCTCAATGATGTTCGATGTATAATGCACGGAAATTGATAGGTGCTATCACTAATTTGTTACTCTAGTCACCTGAACAGGAAAAATTAATATCAGCTCACTTTTCTCTTTAATTATTTTTATTTAATACTTTTGATTATTTTAATATCTCATTGGATAAAATTTACATTATGTTGAAAAAAGTGTAAAGATCGATTATCCATGGCATAGTAGTAGACTCTACAAATTATAATTATATTTATAAAAAAGAATAATATTTGAAATGCAAAAGGTATCATTTTCGACTTCACAAATTCTCGGACGGTACCGTGGCATTAGCCCGAAATCCTTCGTGTAAATTGAATGATGCCTGGTCAATTTTGGCGATCCGGCGGTTCATCTATATTCTGAGAATTTATCTGCCTGTTTAAGGTCGGAATGCTACTGAATTGTTTGAATGCCTGCTACCAGAATTATTTGGAAATTTACTAGCGACGACTACTTAAACAAAAAAAAAATACGCATTATTTATTTTTATTATTCTATAGGATGTCATAAAAAAGTTAATTTCTGCATTCAATCAACACATTTTCCAAAGGTAATTCTTGCACTCCATACGTAAGCCTTCACAAACCACCTTTGCCAAACCGCAGAACAAAAGTCCCGATAAAGCTAAAGTCCACCCAAATATTTATTCCGCGAGACACGTATACTTAAAACCAGCCCGCATTTCCCGGCTGAGCCCGAAATTCGTCAAGGCAGTTATCCCGAGCTCGGCCGTGCGGTTCCTCCCGTCGGGCAACAATACACTGCTCGCGCGACTCGCCGCCTCTGCTCCGGTGCAGGTGCGTCGCGGCAATCGGCGCCTCGCTCATCCGCCAACCTACTTTTTTTCCGTCCAGGTGGCCCACATTCGCCCGAGCGGACTAAGGGAATTAGCCAACTGCTGCACCCACATGACGCGGCGGCCGCCGCTAAACTTCCTGTCCCCGGGCGCGGCGCGCGCGTAGGCACACGCGCGCGCGAAACTTTCGCGCGATCCTCTTTCGAGCCAGCGCCGGCGGAATGAATTCGCGACTGCGACGGATCGACGCGAGCCAAAGGGTTTCGCGGGGAACGCCTAGTCGAGACGGATGTTTGCTTTCGAGCGCTGAGTTTATCTTTTCTTGAGAAGAGGCGAGAGAGAGGGGAGGGGTCCAAGTTCCTAATCTTGAGAGGATGACGTACTGTGACTCCGTGATAATATTTTCGCAATGAAGAGAAGGGCTGTTGGAATTTTGTTTTTCGACGGTAATAAAAAGGAGATGTTTCATTGCAGAATTGCAGCTTACGCATTGTTCGGGATAAATTGTGAGCTGAGTTGTGTAAATTAACGGTGACTATTGGTGTCGGGTTCTTTGTTCAAATATTTTACGATCGTTGCTTTAATTGGCAGATTTTTTTTTGTCTTTTATACGTCGTAAAGGTAATTCATTGTGCACTCCTACTGTGAAACGTATTTACAATTTCTAGGAAAAAGAGACCAATTAATTTTGCCACGACAATTATGTAAATCCATTTAGGTTTTTAGGAACAAATAAAGTAAAACAATTATTTTTCAAACGTAGATACAGTCGTGTCTTACCGTATGCCTGCATATACTTACAATTTATCACAATTGCATAAATAAAACAAAAGATATTAAAATTAATTTCTATCTTAAACCAAAACTTAAAAGAAAAGAAATTTAATTAAAAAAAAATGTTATGTATTAAACAATCTAAGTAGATACACGTGTCTTGCCGTACGCGTCTGTTACTACTTACAGTGTATCGCAATTGCAGAAAACAAAAAAAAGTAAGTATTGAAACTAATTTATTTCTGAAAGTTTTATAATAATAATTAAATTAGCTAAACATTAATTTTCAAAAAATTGAAATAATTAACCTTGACATTAATAACATTTTTTATTCAAAAGTTTATACTTAAAAATGTTGATTCATCAAGAATATAAAACGCATGGCGTTCATTATGATCCGTAGAAACTTTTGATGTATGGAGCATTTTGAATGGAACGTTAAAGTTCAGAAAGAAGCATTTAAAGTTTTTCTTCCTCGCGCAATTAAATACAAATTTTCTTTCTCCAAGTCACAATAACTTCATTAACTTTTTGACTTCCGCCGCCTACCGCCGCCACTTATTAGCCAACTTAATACTTTGGTAGTTCCGTAAGTGACCGTCTTCCCTCATCCTTAACCCAAACAAGTAACTCTCGTCAATGCAAATCTAAAATAAAGTTACGCTTAAACGGCAAACCGAGCGGTTATTTTTTCCAGGGAAATATCGAAAAGACCTTTTATTCTCACTTTTTCTTTAGCGACGTCGCCTCGGCAGTGTTTGCGAAAACAACAGCGTCAAAGGTACCTTACGTGGGCTCCTAAAACCAAAGCTAAGTTTGTAAAGGGTCGCCTGCTTTTTGCTCCTTTTCTTTGCGCGAAAAGGTCTAAAAGAAAGTTGACGCTCTCAGCGACGTGCTCGAGGAAAAAAGATAGATGTAGCGCCGCTGAAAGTCTTTGTAAGCTGTTTTTTGCCCCGCTCTCGTTTTCTTAGCGACGAGTGCTTTCTGCGGTTTATTACATTAAGGAAAATTGCTTTAATATTTCCTGCCACTCCTGCAAAACCAAGTCTTCCTTCGCGATATTCGGCTTATCAGTTTGCATTTGACTGCATGGTAATTAAGAAATTCATTTTTAGCACAGGGAGAATGTCTGACAATAAAACTTTACTACTACTTCGTTTATTACTTACGATTTTTAAGATATTGAGGAATTGAACACTTTTTCTTTAAATAGACGAAATAAAAATAATAAATTTGTGTGCAATTTAAATCATATTCAAAGCTAATGATACTCTGCAATGTAATTGTATGAAACTTCAATAGGCTAAGTCAATGAAAGTAGATTCAGACGAGCTTGGCTAGACGCCAATTTTGACTACTGGCCTTTCTTTGTAAGGATTCATTTACTTTAATTAAATCTCCCTTGTTCTCTAAATAAAAGTTTAAGTAATTTTTTACGCCTCTTCGCAATCTTTGTAATCTAGGCGTTTCTTTAAAGTGCCTTCTCTTTACACAATCTTTTATGGACCCGTTAAAAAATCTGGAAAAGTTAAAGCGCGATAAAATCATTTTTAACGATTCCACCTAAAAATCAATATGCCGAGGCTTACTCGACGTATTGCTGGAAACCGTATTAAGCGATTAAATTCGAGGAAATACTACTTGAAATCCTCTTTTCCCAGAATTCAATGACATTTGACACTTTATTTAACAAGCGAGGCTTCACATCTGATACATCTTTTACTTTTGTTTCAATGTTACCCAATGTCGCCATTAAATCCCCGACAGCTCGAAAGCTAATTTCGTCAATGTCTCGACAGTCAGATTTTACGCTGACCGCTGCGTCCACTACCTTTTTATACGTACCGAGTCGAAATTAAAATTTTCTCGGCGGCGTATCGCCAAAAAAGACGGCGGACCAATTAAGAAAAAAAAAACTGTCGAAAATAAAGAAAGGAAGAAACAAAAGTGAAGCGATAATAGCAGTAGCGGGGCGGGATCCGCGTGGCTGTTTACGACAACTGCCTCCCGATAATTAAACGGGCGGCTCGCGCGCGCGAAACAATGCGGGGAGGCCGGCCCCCGCCAATTAAATCGCGCGAAAAATTTACGGGCGCTAATTAATAAAACGCCCAACGGGCGCCGCTTCATTAGAGAAAAGAGCAGACGCCGGGGCTTTAAACGGGCGACGTTAAAGGTGTACGGGCATTAAGTTAGACGTTGCACTTTCCGATCGGACGGTCGCGACGGGCCACTCGCCGATGCTAATGGGCCCCGAGGAGTTTAATTAAGGGAGCCGATCTCGCAGCGGAATTCACTCGCGCGTTCGCCGTTTCTTTTTCAACGGAAGAACGGAAAAGATTTGTTCGCGAGTTTAATTGATGCGATCGGAGTAAAAGGAGGCAGGCCCCGGGCACCTTTTATATACGCGTGCGGCGCAGTCCGTCTTTTAATTAAAAAAGGCGCGGTAAATTCAGTTCGCAATGCCGCGGTGGATCAAAGAATTTACCTTGCTATTTACGGTTCGGTGGATTTGCAACTGATTATTGAAAGAAGAGAATTGGAATTGGTTTGCTTTTGTGTTTTGCCCCGGCTATTGACAATCTGCACTCGGCCTTGTGTGTACTCGGAGTTACTCGGCGAGACAATTTCGCTCGGAAAAGTTAATAAACAATAAACTCTCGTCAATATTCATTTTCTCGTCGGGGATTTTAGCTAACGTCGAAGTTAATACAAACAGTGTGACGCAGAGCGGCAAAAGTATTAGATAAAATATCGATCTCGCAGAAGCGGAATGAAAAGTTTCTGAAATTTACTTAATTGGATTGATGGATTTTTATTACTCTCGTACAACAAATAGCTTTTGTAATCACCAAATTGAAATAGAATATTTGCTTTAATTATAATTCGCGATTGTGCTTTCGTAAGCGTGATTGAATTTTATCCAGTTGGGAAAATATTTTTAAGGCCGATGTTTTGACAGTCCTGCGTATAGTACTAGTTTTTCATTTATGGAAATTTTATGATGCACCTGAAGTATCAAGCTACCGAATAATGCGGTAGTTTTCTTTTAGACTCATTTTAAATCAATCAGTGCACTCCATAATTAGGATCCTGCATAAAAACTTCCATTATATTCGTAGAATAGAATATTGAAAAATAATCGACATGTATTTTTTTTTGTATAATATTTTTACATGCTATATCCTTGTTAATATAACTCAAATTGAAAAAAGAAAAAATGCATGTCGATTACTTTTCAATATTCCAGCAGATGGATACAATGGAATTTTATTTATTCTTTTTTTTTCATACGGGATCCAAACTGCAATGGCGGGCAATGTTTATTTTTCAAACTCTATTGTACGTATATATAAATACTGCACCAAGGAACACATTTCTTAAGAACTAGTCAATGCTTCAAGGCATTTTCACCACGGCGACTAACAAAGCCTCCCTAACTATCCAAACGACTACTCGGTCAAAAGGAAAAACAGTCGTTCATTCATTCGGTAGTTTCCCGCCTTAAGAAGCGGATATTACTGCGTGGCGGTCGAGCGAAAGAATAAACATTTTCTCCGTTAGAAAATTCGCCTGGAAAGCTCGCCATCATCCGAGTGCGCAAACAGAGCGCGCGATGCACTTTGCGAATTAGCGCCGCGACCGCCTTCAAAGAAAAAGCCTCTCGCCAAAACTCCTCTGGGAGGATCCGGCCGAGCGTTCACCTCGCCTGCGCTCGATACTTCGATCCGAGGTGTATAGGCCAAAGAGCTAGAGAGAGAAGGATTGTGTGTGAGAGAGAGAGAGAGAGAGGCCCTCGTTATCGAGGCCGGCCCCGGCGGCACTGTGATTTATACCGGGGCGCCCGCGGATCCTCCGCGCAGGGCCCGCAGCCCGGAATAATGAGCGCGGCGCGGCATCTCCCGTCAATGGCGTGGCGGGGCTTTGGCTGCATATTGTACCGAGCGAACCTTTGCGCCGAGGGACTCGCTTCTTCTTGGATGCGGCGGGCTCCGAGGCGCCCCGCGACTCGATCTTATTGACAAAATTATGGGTTCCGACGGGGGCGTTTTACGAGCCGAGAACGGAGACCGTACTTGGGGCTTGAGTTGTGTCAATAGGGGATGCGATCGTTTTCGACGAGTGATCAAAGGCTTTTCTGCAAATTGGTAGGGTATAATGATGGTAAGAGAAGTATTGTAATACTGATAAATGAATTTTTTGAAAAAACCGATTTTTTTGATAAAAGTAATTGTGCAAAAAAATTGGGAGGTCATAATAATTATCGGATTCAAATTTGCAATAAAAAAGTGAGATACATTAATATATTTTAATAAGACTTTGCAATGTACCAATATTTTTTTTTAATATAACACAAGTATTTTTCTTGATATATTTTGTGTTTTTCCGACTAGGGTTTATTCGTTGAATAAAAAACATTAATAGTAAAAATATTTTATGCTAAAAAAAAGAATTTATAGTAATTATTATATTTTGCGTAATGACTAACAAAATAATAATCAACAAAATAGATGCACTTACAACGAATTGATATTCCGCACCTAAAGCTTGGAAGTAGAAACAGCCGAGTCCGGTCAGACATATCATTGATTTAGCTCTGATTGGAGGAAGGGTGCCTAATAATTTTTCATTCTTGAAATTTGATTAAAGTTGCACTCTAAAATTATTTTGTAGAATAAAAAGAACATTAGAAAATACGATAAAATAATATCCCTATAGTGGATAAACATTTTGATATAGACATTATCGTTCCATGTTCTAACTTATTTTTTCCTTATATGTAAAAATCATTTAATTCAAACAGTGGAAATGTTCTTGTAAATGAAAACGAATTTGAATAATGTATTTACATAGGTACACTTAAATAAATACCTTCTGAGTATATTCTATCTAACAAAAAAATAGTACCTAAAAAATACGATTCTTTTACGATTCATATTATTTACTCATTTTCATCCACTCCAAAATAAATTCTTTTCCACAATTTCATTTATTTAAATATTTCTGGAGTAGCATATTTCATTCGAGTAGTCAAAACAACTCGAAATTCATTTAATCAAATTGGAATTTATAAGAAGCAGCAGTATCGAGTTACGCAATCAGGTACCCCTCCGCATTATTCAATTTACACCGCAGCGCAAAAGAGCCGAGCCACTTGAATCCGTCACAAAGGCAGATTGTCAAAACCAGTTTTCGCCAAGCTTCTTGGGCAGCGCGCTAAATTCCGCCGCGGCGAATTACTCGCTATTTTTTTCCGCGCGCGCGCTCGCCTTTTTCCCGCCGTCCGAAATTCCAGTCGCCGGCGGATTAAAGCGAATAAATCTCGCGAACGACCTGATGAGCCGCGCGGACCGCACAGTCCCGCTGACCTTATGGAATAAATGGATTTTTTTTTGTTTTTCCCTCTTTCTCCGTTTCCTTTTTTTCCCATATACCCCCGGCTGCTTTTCAAACAGCGCGCCGTCGGCGCGGCGATCCGACCATCACGGGCAGAGCAAGGCATTCGCGCGAGTTATTTATGGTTGAGCCTAGGGAAAAAAAAATGGAATAAAATTTATAGCGCTCGTGTGTAAGGGAATGACGGGAGTTTTACAACAACGCGGGGATGCGGGTAATCGGTTTACAGAGATGAGGTGTTTTTGTTACTTTTATCGCGAGCTACGGCTTTGCTATGATAGCTTTTTCGATTCTAGATTTTCGTTGGATTTTACGTTTTAATGCAAAAACTTTTTTACTTTCAAAGGGAAAATGTGCTCTGGTTTATGCCAATGTATATGTTTAATCCAATGTACGCTTTATGTCAATCAAAAGTAGGTATATCTTTTGCTCTTATCATTCAATTTTATTAGATTAAAATTTTCCTGAAGTGTAGAAATGTTAAAAAGTTATTTTTTTGATTATCTTGTAATTATTTTTATTTAAAATAGTTAATTAACTTACCTATTTTATCTGGGAAAATATCCTGTTATGTAATTGGCAAACGATTTTCAATTGGCAATTGAATTCGATATTTGTTCATTCACCCACCTTAAATTCTTACTTATGTATGATTAGAGAAAAATAGGAAATAACTAGTAAATGTGTCAAGCTTGGATACAAGATATACAGGATTTGTGAATTTGTGACACAATAATTCATAGCATATATTTCATATAACACTCAACAAGTGAAGAACCCAAAAGGCACAAAATAAGCGTACTCCAGAAACTTGAAAATAAAAAAAATAATTCTCTCCCATTGTACCGTACACTTCTCGTCGTAAAAAGGTGCTCAAGCGAGAGGCACTTCCTCCGCTGCGGATTTAAATTTCAGAAATAATGCACAAAGCCGCGCTTCGCCGCGGCAACACCTACCTATACAGCCGCCTCGCCTGCGCTTTCTCGCGCGCGCGGTCGCCCGGGAACATTTGAGGAGTGCGCGTAAAAAGCCCGCCTCCTCGGCATTCGTCTCACGTGCGCCGGTAAGCTCGCGAGAAATAATGCAGGCTACGGTGCGCGCGCGCGCGCGAGGCCGGTGCCACCGGCGTTTCGAGGAATTTAATTAAAGTGCGCGTCGCGAGAATTCGCCTCGCCCTCCGGAGCCGCCCCCCATCGATTCGAGGAGGTCGGGCATCCCCTGGCTGCCCTCCGCCGCGCGGCATATTAAAAACCGACGAGTTTGCCACTTGGACGCCCGGGGTGCGCGCCCCCGAGTGATCCCGGCGTAATCGGCTCTAATTAGTCGCGCCCAGAGGAGGGACGGACGGTCGGCTCGACTGCCGGGATGGGGTGCTTCTGCAACGTTGTCTCGGGGTACGTGCACTTGCTTTTTGGGGAAGGGTGGAAATGGGAAAAGGTGACTAGGTTTTAGAAAGTACGCTTAAAATGTGATAGAGTGAAAAACCACTTGGTGCCAGTGGAACATTGAGTTACTCAGTTTTTCCAGAAAGAGTGATTTTTTGAATTTTTCACGCCTCTATTTTTAAATAATTATTCTTATTTTTAAAATAAAGTGCTGGGTGATATGCCTTTGGAAAAAAGTCTGCAGAAACATCAGACATTACTGCAGACTTTGTACCAGTGTTGTTGGAAAGTGTATTATCATGTAAGTTAATTAATAATAAAGTCTCACCATATTTTATTATGAGAGTTTAAGTTTTTTTAGCATAGACCTTTTGAATAAATAATAGAGCAAGATTTGTACGTCAGGCGTATATATTATACTTACAACTTCAATTCTATAAGTTACTACTGCAATTTTAATTAATTTAATGCCCTTTCATATCTCCATTCCATTAATTATACGTATACAATGGAAAAGCTCATATTCGAATTAAGAGAGTAGTAAGCTTGCTATTTAGGCATCTAAGGGTTAAGTATAAGTGAACAGATTTTACTTGTCAAGAACCGGTCTCGCCTCCGGCTGCATAAGAGTATTAATTTAATTTTCGAATTTAATATTAATTTACTTAAATGTGCTTCATGCAACATAACATATAAAAGTAAGAAGAGGTGGTTATTATTTATATTCTACAAATAACAAGTAAATGAAATTCGTTCATAGAATATTCTCCAAAACAACACATTATACTAAAATCTTATTAAGTAAATTTTTGTTGTTATTCATTTATTTGTTCGGCTTCAGCTATACAGGAATATTATGCAACTATTTATAGTACACTTTACATATTACTCTGAATAATTCATTATGAAATACAATTCTCGGAGTTATTTCTGATTATTCCGCTTTAATCATATTTGTTTTAGTATCGCAGATCATTTACTGTAATGGATAGTACACACATTATTTAATGATCGAATGAATTTGTCACTGAGAAATATTAATATACAGTCGTCCTTCCCTGGAATTATTCAATTTATCCAGATTATCCAGTCTCACCAAAAATCCATCCAGAACCGTAATAGATTTGAATTAAATTCCTTGTAAACTACCTCGGGGGATCTAGGGTAAATTCGTCAGTGCACCGGATTCAGCACGGCGACATTTCGTTCCAGTTAGCCTCCTTCAATCACCGGCGCAAGATGAATTATCATCCCTCTTTCTCGCCTCCTCTAAATCCATCTTAATCAACAAGTGTCCTTCTCTCAATAGCACCCCACTCTGTCAAGCGCAAAAAGAAAAACGAGTCCGCTCGCCCGTCGACGGCTCTCCTCTCGATTCATTAAATCCAAAGAACACAGTAACGTTTAAACCACCGCGTTTCAAATGGAAACGCTATATAACTAACGATCGCGAAATGGCGCACGCAATAAAAGTGACGGGCGATAAAGTGCCCGGCGTCACTGCAGGTGCGCCGGATTATTTCACGCGTCGCCCGAGTTCCCACTCGCAAATCAGGCTATCCATAACTCGCAAAAATTGAGCGCGATAAGGAAGCCGGCGGGGGTGGAGGTCGGGCCCGGCCGGGAGGTGTTATCTCAGGACGGAGCGGGCGCGCGCTCGGAATAATAATCGCGACCGACTCGGACCTACCGTTCGCCGCGCGCTCTGCAGTGCGAGGGAGCCTCAATTAGAGTAATGAGTGCGTTTCAAACCAATTTCGCATTTATAATTGGCCGGTGTACTTGAGATCAGTCCTTGAGATTTGCCTTCTCTTTCTCGCGTGACAAGCGTGAGTTACTTTGATTTTCTTTTCTTTCGGCAGGTGAGGTTTTTATAATATAGCTGTCACAATTTTATTTTTGTTGTAAAAATATCTATTTCATAATTTGTTTTTTTAAAGACTCGTGATATTTAACCCATATTGTTAATTGTGATAATATATACGTAACATATTTGTAGAAAAATTACAAGGAGAAAAATATCTTACAAGTCAACTTTAATTTCCTCACAGGCTGTTGGAAAAATTGTAATAGTCTTGCAAAATTTACTAAGTTTCTTTCAAACAATACTGGAAATCTAACAAATTGTAAGTGCCTAATTTGGTAAATTTGTAAAAAGAAACTATTGCAATTTTTTCTACAATGTCAGTCTGTAAGAACATTAAAATTTACTATTGCAACTTTTAGTAGAGCTTTTATATCTCCACCATAGAAACGGATAATCATAAATCTGTCTTTAACAAAAAGTCCATTGCTTTTCTGGGTCAATTAATTAATTTATTAAGACTAATAAGATTAGATTGTCTCAGTAATGAAACTAATTGGCTCAGAAAGGCAATCAACTTTTTATTGAAATGCAGAGTAAGTTCATATACCTACTAACAAAATAAACATGTCTATTTTGCTAGCCTTAATACTGCTTGCTTTATTTAAAATATGATTTATTTTAAGAGAATTGTTTGTTCAAGAAATTTTACGCTTTTTTAAAGATAAATCATACGTCAAGACCCATTAAACGAGTCCATAAGACTTTTATGTTGAAATAAAAAAAAGACTTTACGATAAAAGAACAAGCATAATACTCGCATTAATTCGTAAAAAAAATCCAAGTATACCCTCCAACATTGTATAAAAATCCAGCTTTCTCCGCTCGTGCACGGCCAGTGAAAAAGGTAGAGAGTAAAAAAGAAATCGGAGTGAAAAATTAGAGGTGAGCTGGAGGGATCGACGGAGCTCGATCGTACGCGCGCCGATAAGCTGCTATCGCTGGCATAAAGACGCCCTCGTGAATTCCTCTGCGGTAACCGGATACTCCCCCCGTCCGCCAGCGATCGTCCCGTTTCACGAGGCAGAGTGAGGGAGATAAAGAGAGAGGCTAACGCGGAATTCCTCTTGGCTGATTTTGCAGGTGATGGGCAAGTGGTACGTGGTGGAAGTGATCGGGCACAGGAGCGAGGTGGGCCAGGGGGTCGCGACGACGTCGAACGGCGAGTTGTACGCGCAGCGGGTGCTGATCGATGCCTGCCCCACCGTCGAGCTGAGGTCGCTCGCGGAGACCCGCGCCAAGGGCCCGCCGCGCCTCAGCATGGTCTGGAGGGAGAACGCCGGCGACCTCGAGTACACCTTCTGGGTGTCCAGCAACCGCGGCCCCGGCGTCTGGAACGCCGACATCGCACAGAACGGTGAGTTCGACATTTTTTGTAGCTTATATTATAGATTTATTATGGAGGGTGCTAGTATTGGAAGCTACTGGTTTTATTACAGAAGTTGGGAAATTGGCTTTGCACTGAAAAAATTGGTAATTTCAACTGTAGGTATATATTTCTTTAAGAAGTGACAATTTCTTTGAATAAATAAATGAACAATGAAATCGTCACCTCGTACAATTTAAACTTCTTGGAAAGTAAATTTTTGAGACCACATTTGTCAAGAATTTTTTTTAATACTATTAGTCACTTAAAAAATGTGACTCTTAAAAAGATGATGTTATAGAACCGCCACAGTTGCTAACACTTACATTTTTGCTAGTTTATAAGATAACGTTTATGATTTAATATTAACTCTAAAAAACTCTTATGACAAATTGTAAGTAAAAAATTTAAGTATAACATAAGCAGCTTAGGTCTCTTCTTCTGACCTTTTACCTTTATAACTATTTTCATTTTTCATATAACTTAAGTAATACAATCAACTATAATAAGATAAAGAAAAATGAATTATAAAAAAAAATCGAGAAAAGGTTTATAACATCATATGCTTTTGCAATAACTTAACAAATTAAATTTGAACCCACAAACAAAATATGAATAAATATGAAATGAAAAAAATACTCTTCAATAGAACATTCAAAAATTCAAAATAAAAAATAACATAACAAATATTTATAAAAATTATTGTAACGAACGATATATAAATAACTATTTCTTTCCGAAATTTCAAAAATTAGTCATACATTGTCTGATGGTCCCTTATCCCAGCGAAATTAACATCTCCTAATTATGTTTTTTTTTACTTTCTAAACTTCAGTCGAAATTTTGAGATGAAGAAAATGCCAAACTTGAGATCCCCCCAGAAAACTTGAATAATGAGTCATTAATTTTCGCGGACTTTATGAACAGAAGTGCCCGGAGCTCCGCTAAGAAGTATAGCTTTTCTTATTAACATAATGTAGCCGCGCGAGTCGAAAGAAACTTTCGGCCGAATTAAATTCCAAATCCCTCGCATTCGTACAAAACTGAGCTTTTTATAGCCCGCACCTCGCCTCTCGAAACGCGGCTTAAAAACGTAGCCTCCTACGTACCTCACATTCGAAAATAAATCCCCCGCCATTATCATACCGAATGGCTAATTCGACGTTCGTTAAAATATTCCTTAATTAACCTCACGGCGGAAATTACGGCGCAGGTGCGCCCCCGGGGGAGGCATCCGCCGCATCCGTTAACCGTATTCATATATAACGTAACGTAGTAGAAGCCCGCTGTTTCGCGGACTCTTACACTCGGAAAAATCCGGTTCTCGGAATTCAAGCCCCGGATGCGCGCGCGATACAAATTAACTCCGGCGCGATGTAACGTATTTACACGTTTTTCGGGGACGGGGGTTGGTAAGCCGGCGGCAAACAGCGCGGCGCGCTTTAATTCCGTTCCGGCGGCGCGAACGCGCGGCCGCCTCCGCCGAAATACACTCGAGCGAGCGCGGCGCTAAGGCGATTTATCGCCCGTAGACTCGCGCGAAAAGGACATAATCGGCAAAGCGGCTTACCCGCGGCGTTTCTTTCGCGAGCGAGCGGACGGGCGACGCGTGTGCCCGCTGTTATACCAGGCTACTTTGACGGATGTGAGCCGTTGGACTTTCGGTTTGCTGAATCGAGTAGGCTCCGCCGCTCGGAAGAATGAGGAGATATCGGGAAATTGATACGATCGATGGGGCGGACGCTGTTTGCTGGATTTCTTTCGAGTGGAGCGTAAAGAGAGATGCCGGCGTAAGGATAAACGTGTCGTGTATTGCTGTAATAATCGGCCGTGCGAAGAAGGAAAATTTTTTGAAATGTGTTTGCTTTTGATGTTTTAAAGTTTGGTAAAACCGAAAAATATGATTGTGCGGAATAATTGATATTTAAAATGTAAGATGATTCATGGGGTAGTGCTCTGTTTTAAATAAATTCACTTCTTTCATACTAGGAGAAAAATAAAAGTTTCATTGATTGTACTCTTCGACCATACCATAAATTTATTTCAATTCTCCAAAATAAAATTATTTAGCAATAAAATAATTAATCAATTACTTGCTTCGCCGCTTGATCATTACCTATAACAATTCTTCAAAAATCAAAAATTTAAATTAAATTTGTTCTAAACTTTTAATATTTGATATAATAAATAAAATTCAATAAATAAGCGAATGATGTCATAAAATTGTCATTGCCTGCACACTAAAGTCCGTCGTAACGTTATTAATAGTTTGTGGAGTTATATGTATCACAAATAATAGTTATAATTTTATAGCATACAAACATGTTACACAATATTTTATAATTTTTGGATTTTTACGAAATTTTTGACCGCATAGGTACCATAAAAACAAGGAAAATAAATAAAAGACATGAAAAAATATTCATACTAAAAAAACTATAATTCTAAAAACCGCGCGCATAAAAAATAAAGAAAATCTCGTAAAGGTGAACACTAAGATAAAAGAAAGCAGTGCTTAGCGCGCTGCGTTCATCTGAAACGTCAATTTGTAAAGAAGGCTCGATTCACGGCAGAACGCGTCGATCGCCCGGTCCGCCCGTCCAATTACCGGCTACCGGAAAATCAAGGAGATAAGAATCGCTCCGGCGGCTGGCGTGCCTCCCTCGCGTCCGTCACTCCACGTCGACGTAGCGATCGTCGTCCTCCCTTTACGCCGTGTCCCAGACTCTCCCGTTCGACCCGCTTCTGTTCTGCGATTTTCCCGCGAGGAGTTTCTTTGATTCTTTGAGCCACGAGCGGGTATAATTGAAGGCTGACTAGTTGTGACAGT
The DNA here is from genome assembly GCA_900480045.1 of Eurytoma adleriae. Classification (NCBI taxonomy): domain Eukaryota; kingdom Metazoa; phylum Arthropoda; class Insecta; order Hymenoptera; family Eurytomidae; genus Eurytoma; species Eurytoma adleriae. The sequence goes on from UXGC01000340.1 coordinate 43,156, forward strand.
CCTTTTACCAAACTGCAAATGCTATTATTCTGAGAGATCTAAAATCGGATGATGTACTTTAGAAACTGTGAATTTAATCATTTTATACTTTAATATTTATATGCATATTTAATAAAAGTGAGTTAATCGCATTATGAAATCATGGAAGTAAATGTTTAACAAAAAGAGTAAACTTCTGCTTTCAGATTGTAATTAATTAAAGCACTGTTTGTACATTATGAAAATCTGATTTAAAAATGATATTTACTGTTCAAATGGAGTGTTCACATTACTTCTTTATTTCGATTTAATAAATGAATCCACTACATACAATTTAAAGCTACAAAAAGAAGATTTTATGTAAAAAATATTAACGCCCAAAGTAAAACAAAATTGTTTGTACTGCACTCAAAAAAGAAATGTAAAAATAAACTTCATTAAAAAATAAATCCTCCGCTCATAGATAAGCAGCGTCTTAATCAGCAACTACTCCCGAAGCGCGCGCCACTTCCAGTTCCCCGACTCTATAAACGGACTGCTTCTAAGTCACCTTAAACAGCGTTTAAGGCCCATTGCAGAAAGGCGCCACTCGCGACGGATTACCGTTCGGTCAATCGCTCAAGGACAAGGACAGCCGCACCGCTCGCGGCTGCAATTGACGTACGCACCGCTCGTTCAATTTCGCGAGGCCCTCTTGGCCGCCGCGCGTTTGTCTGGATTTTTCAGCGGCACGCCGCTGCCGCATTTTTAATATCGACACGAGAAAGCGGAGACGCGCCGGGCGGAGCGAGGGGGACGGCTGCGAAGCTCCATATCGGCTTCGGGATTAAAGCGGAGCGTGCGCGCGAATATTCGGGCGGATCGTCGGCGATTTGCCCTCGCCCTGATGGCTGTGCAAATTTGCGAGTTTCGCCGAATTAATGCGCGACTTGACGGATTTGCCGTGGGCGGGATTTTAATTGTGCGCCTCTTGCAAGACCCAGCGAGCACTCGAAAAGGGAATGACTTGAAAATCTTTGGAAATCAGTAAAAATCGAGTTTAGTTCGTTATTTTGGAGGAATTTTTTTTCTGGTTTTCAGTGGTATGTCCAGATTTCACTGAAATTTCACTGTATTTATTTAGAGAAGTCTAGAGATGAATATGAGATTCTTGTGAGCGTGGTAGATTGGAAAATTTGAGAAAATATTTGCTAAGCGAATTCCAATATACCAGTTGACCTCAAAAAAGATTGATTTTCATAAGTGATGGAAAGGCATATAGAAAATTCGATCTAAAATTGAAGTTGCTTATAATACATATCCGTGAAGATTGTAATTGGTTTTTGTTTCTAATAAAAAGACTCTATTGAAATTTTTGAGAAAATCTTTTAGGTTCCTTTTAAATTCACTGATCGAATTATATAACATCAAATTATCCAAACAATGTCGAGTTATCTAATCAATTTCGGATAATTAATCAATAGATAAGCAAGTTATAGTGAGTTGAGAGTTACGTAAATTTCATTATGTTTAATACAATCATTAATATTCCAGTATTTAATTTCCACTTTACAAATGAAGTTAAACGTATAAGATTAAATTTAAAAATTGATATTTTAATTAATTAATCATGAATTTGCGATTACGGAAATCATTGAAGTATACTTAAACATAAATACTTCAAATATTTAATTTGAATGAAAGATACGTACTAATAATCCAATATTTCAATAAATAGAAATAAATCTTTAACAAAAGCCTCTAAATTTATTCCCCCGAGTGCATAAATTACAATAAATCATCTCGAACGAAACTAACAAGAAAATAACTAATATAAGAAAAGTCACACAAATCTTTCCCGTCGAAGTTGCCGCTGACCGGGCGAAAGCGCGCCTGCCAATTGAAAACGCCGCTCGCCGCGCAAAAATCCCCGACGCGTCCGGTCGCCCTCGGGGAAGGCCGAGTCTTCGCGCGGACCAGCGGCGGCGCGGGGGCCTCGCTCGAATTAATTCCGTCGGCTGGCTGAATCCTTAATTGGTCCGAGGCCGGCTGCCGGCCGCTTGCTTTGGAAGCTTCAATTTCGCGTACCGCTGGCCCGGATTACTCGAATCGCCGAGCCGTCATGCGCATTCGACGCGGCCGCTCTTCTTTCGCCGAGCAATCCCCGATGCTCACGGGGCCGAGCCTTTTGTCGGCCCGCTGGATACAGCCCCCCTCCCCCCCCCGCGCCTTGTTTCGCGTCGGATTTTCGCCGAGCGCGCGGAAATTTCGACGAGCGGCGGATTTCTTTTCGGATAGGGGGTTGCCGTTTTCGCCGGGTATGAGGTGTTCTGTTCATTGATCTGTTCAATGATGTACTGATTACAGTTTCGAATATATAATTTTCGTAGAAAACTCGATATTTTTACACGAATGGTTCGAATTGTTAATATAGCTGTTTTCATTTTTTAAATTTGTTATTTAATGGAATGATCAGCACTATTTTTATTTTATTTTATTTATTTATTTTTTTAGCAAATGAGAGTTGCCCCTTGAAATACAAACAAATAAGCGCAAACTAAATTACAATTAATTTTAGTAGTCTTTCGTTCATTTCTTTTTTGAAAGAATAAGCGGAATACTGGGATAAGTCAAATTTTTGAATATTCCAGATTCTGTTTAAACGAAACGTTGAATTGTTAAATTTATGTGATGTTTTACGATGAAATTCATAAATTTTCTCTTAATGTTAAAAATTTATATGAAAATAATAGATCACTTAACTGATGTCTAGACTTGATTGTAATTATCAGAAAATATTTAGATACCTCACTGTAATCATGATCGAATTCATTCTTATTATCAAGTTTATAATTATTACGAACTCAATAGTGATGTATCACACCTTGCCAATAGATTTATGAAAAAGAAATTCTAAAAAAGTAATTACTCGTCTTTTTAATTCTCATATGAATAAAGCAATGAAAAATAAAAGTCTAATCTCACACTCCAATGTCCAATTATTCTAATTCTTCCACTCCACTTACACAACCGGCCCTAATGTAAGTCCATCGCCTGCGTAAGAAAAGAAACACGCCGCCTCTAATTTTAGTTCTTCCACTTTAAAAAATGTTTCCGCGCTGCGAAAGGCAAAAAGAGTAGCTCAACCCGCACAGACTGCCGGGATGCCCAAACGACCTACATAGAGCGAACTCGGCTCTCCGATTAATCGGAACAAGCCGGGAGACGTGTCTCCCGTCGCGGGATAATCGGGCTGCTCCGCGCGTAAGGCGGGGGCACACCCCCGGGCGCCCTGGAAAAATCGAAGCTCGCCTTAAGTCCAATCTAAGTTTGAATTATCCGCGAGATGTAGTTTTTAGTCGGGCGAGCTGCGAGCGCCGCGCTAATATTCGGCGAACTTTCCAGCGAGTTTTGGGAAACGGGAATTCCTCTAAGGCCACGGGGCTTTTACCTTTTACGTTCAGCGCCCGGTGCTGTTACTTAGGTGAATCGGTGCCGCGCAATTGTTTTGCGAGCGACCGCCGGGAGAGTTTGCGGTGCTACGGGAATTTCGGAGGAAGTGCGCCGGTCTATTTTTAGACGGGAAATTGGAAAATTATATTTGTTGAGATTTGTTTTATTAAGTTGGGAAGTATGTTTCTTATTTGTAGAGGATCTGCGGTAGGTATGTGTACCGGACGATTGTAATAGTACGAAACTAAAATCATTATACTGTACTTGTTGGACAAACTGAAATAAGCAATGAATTTTCGCCATGATTCGACAAAATTTTAATAATTATATTTGGGAAGTTGATTGATGATTCTGTCTTGGTGCAACATAAATTTGATATTTACATAATTTATAATTTAACGCGGAAATTGTATGAATTAATTTATTGAAAATTTAATGCGTGTAATTAATTCAAATGAATCAAATGAAATAAAATAAAACAAATAAAGTTAATAAATTTGTTATATTATAATTTTTATAAGCGATTAAGTCTTGCAGTCTCAAAATAACAAAAAAAGTTATTGAAAAGAGATTAAGAATTTTAACTTTACATTACCCTTTTCATACTCCATTTTCATTGGCTAAAGCAAGCAACTTCTTAACTATACTTAACTTATATTTACCATTTTTCATGACTCATCCTCAAAACATTCATTTACGGTTGAAAATAAACCAATAGTCACAGTCATTAACAAGCTATATACATGCTGCCCATTTTTAATGATTCATAGTTTTTAACAGAGAACTGTCAGCCTTATTGCGCCTAATTTGTATTCCCTATGCCTGTGTTCGCGCTAAATAATGAGACTCGGCCGGCGATGGTTATTGCATCGGGGTCACCACCGTAATCAATTAATTTTACACATGCTAAACGCGCTGGGTGACTGGAAATAATTGGAGCTACACCATGACGCGCGCACCACAGCAGCTCGTGTATCGCTATCGATGATGTCACGCCCGCGCATCACCTGCCATCTATCTCGCGTCCTTTGCTTCCAATTACACCGGCGCTACGAGAACACTTCGAGTTTCGCGTTCGCGGAGTTAACTGATTTTGTTATCCGAATTATAAAGACCGCAAGAGGCTGAGATTTTTTTAATGAAGACTTGCTTGATACTTTTACCTTAGAGTAATATTTCAAAAAATTCATTTACTTCTTATAGATTTTACAACATTGATTATTCGAATTGAGTTTACACCGAATAAATATTTAAAATAATGGGCATAAAAAAAAATTACAAAAAATTTTTTTGTTAAACAAATTGCTTTAACTATAATTAAAATAAGTTTTGTTATATAATTATAACGAAACCAATTTTGGAAGAATCGATGAGATTATAATTAAGTCATTAAGTAATTAATGCGTTTACTACGTAATAATACGATGATTTTGTAGTACCAGAATGTCCTACTTAATAAATATAACAAATTGATGATTTTTAATTTTATTATAAAAAAAATTTTTAAATCACATTGCAACAAATTTGTATACTCATTTTATAAATGAATAATATTAAACACAAAACTATTTTTTGTAGCGTACTTCTCCTGCAGAAATAATCAATGTCTAACCGTATCCGTCTGTTTCTACTTACACTGAATTCTATTCCTATACTATACAGCTTTATTAAAAAATTAAAACCTTTTTAATAAGAGACGATCGTTAAAATCTTTTACAACTAGATTTTATTTGAATAATTTAAATTGGGTAATTCATTTAGATTAAATAAATTAAAATTAAATAAATTATTTCAAAAAGCAATCTAGAATATAACAATTTATTAATAAAGTTTGAATTGAACAGTTTTTAAACCCACGTAACATAATTAACTAAAATAAATAAATGAATATTAAGAAGACTTTTTTACCTTAGTAACAAATGAAAATTTACCTATTAAAGTAAAATTCCACCCACTCAACTTTGAAAGTAAAACATATTTTCCCTACGCGCAAACGAAAAAATATCTCGAAAGTTTCACCTCGCCCAAAATGAAACTAAAATACTGCTTTTGAAACGGTCCCCACTACCCGAGTCACCCCCCTGCAATAAAACCCCGGAGAAATGGCTGACGTGCACGTTGCGAGGTCTGTTGCAGGCACGCTGGCGGACAAGCCGTCGTTCAAGCAGTTCACCGGCACGGTGCACGTGATGAAGGCGGTGGCGCCGCACATGGTGCTGACCTTCTGCGCGCGCAGCGCCGACGGCCAGAAGTTCTCCGTCCTGCTGGGCCGCGAGCACAGGCTGCCGAAGACGGACCTGAACGGCGTCCACCGGCTCCTGCAGCGGCGCAACCTCCAGCTCTACAACATCAGGGAGAGCTGCGCGAACGCGGCGAGCGCCCTGGGCCAGTCGGACACGCCGGTCCTCGCCATCCTCGCCACCTTCCTCTGGACGCTGCTGCAGAAGCTCGTGGCCGACGCCTCCTGCTAAGCGCCATAGGGACTCGCTATTTCGACGGGTAGGATATTTCCGGGACGAGGGGGGGAGGGGAGGTGGTAATTAGGATGCGGAGGACGATTTTAAACCGGCGGTGCTAATGAAGAAGGGACGGAAAAAATTTCGCTTTAATGAAGACTCCGCGGGAGACGGGATCTTTTGAGATGTTTAAGGCGCGTCCGTCAGAGTCGAGTGAATTTTCCCTTCCGGGAGGAATTGTTCAACGCGTTCTTTTTTTTTATTTTCGTATTCGGGTTGATGAGTGTCCATACTATTTTTGCATTCTTGATATTTGTCATTGGAGGATTTTTTCATTAAAATTATGCTAATTGACAGTTTATTTTAGACAATCTGCAAAAACTTTAAAGAGAAATAAAAGATTTAAGCGCAATTGTAATTCTTCATTTATTCAGATAATGCAGTTACACATTTTTAATTAAAAAAAGTTATGAAATAATTAATTGATGCAAGAATTAAAATGAGAATTTTTGAGGATTCGTTTAAAAAATTCTGTCTTTTTTTAAATAACCGAACCAAATAAAAAATCTGCAAAAGGGAAATACTACATCTAAAGCGTCAGCTATAAACGTACCTTAACGAACCCTGAGACACGTCGCGCAACGAAACGGTCCATCGCGCGGCCAGGGATTTTCCCAGCCGGCAAATCCCTCTGTCCTCGCCTCTACACTCCGCCCCGAGCGACTCGATGTCCGGCCGTTTTTTCGATTTTGATACAGCCTCCCGCTTTTTTCGCAGTCGAGCGGCCGGTCCTTTCGCGCGCCCCCCGAAATCGCACTTGTTGAACCGGTCCGCGAGTGCGACACTTTTTCGCTCCCTTTTCAAAAGCAAAACGCCGATCGCACACTGCGGATACATATCAGGCCTTTTTTTGTCCGGTTCCACCGGCGATGTGAGGAACTCACCCTGTTTTTGTTTTTTTTTTTGCCCCTTTGTTTGGTTTTTCATAGCTCCGATTTCGAGGACTCTCGGGACGCGCGCGCGGGCACTCGAGGAGCGGCGATAAATTCCGCGGCCGTCTGCGCCTGGCGTCCGGCTTATCTATCGATCTTACGGGGGGGAAGCGCCGCCGCCTCGAGGCGAGGAAAAAGCGACGTACCGTTTCTTCCTGGTGGCCGGCCTCTCGCACCTATTCCATTATCCGAGTTTTGTAATTGACGGGGGAGATACTCATCGTTCGACGATGTCGTCTTGTTTTCTTTTTTCTTTTTTTTTTGTCACCCGCGCTGACGCGCTGAAATCAAGCTACTTTGCCCGTTGCTTCAAAGTGCACAATGAGACGAGGAAGGGAACAGCTTAGTGCATAGGTACTCCGCACTTGCCAAAGACGTTCAGTTCAGTTTTGCGTGGAAAGAGGCTACGTTAAAAATTATCGCAGTTACATTGGCCATAAATAATGATTAAGTGTTCTTATTTACACAATTGTACAAATCTTATTTGTAAGGGTATGGCGAAACGGTGTTGAGATAAAGGAGAAGCCGCTTGATGTCATTGGTACTTTCTACATCTTGAAGAGTAAAAAACTTCACTTTTTAGAGCGAGAAGAAATGTGTCATAACAATGTTGTGAAACAAATGAAAAATCATTCTAATCAGGTGATTAACACGATTCAGGGCTTAGAGAGTGCATGTATGAGTGTCTTTTTCTTCTCTCACCATGACCAATTTAAACACTGCAGAGCTTGTTTTATTCGCTCTGTGCGTAACTTGTGCAAGGACCATTTTTAAAATTAGAATTTAAATATCTATAAAATTGTCGCTTAATACACCCTTGTAGCAATTTTCTTGGTGCAAGTAATGTATAGAGCGGATAATCCACAGTTTCAAGCCAAACGCCGGTTGCTTTTGACGTAATATAGTTTATTTAACGAAGGAAGCTGAGTACTGCTTTTTACATAATTTATAATGAAATTCATGTACATGTCAGATACACGAATTTAATCGTTGCGATATAAGGTAAATTCACCGTAAGATTATTAAAACATTACTATATAGTTGTACGAGATAAATGAAAAGTTGAATATTTAATTATCTATATGGATTTTAAAAAAATTTACTTGTTGAAATATGTAATCGTAAGTATATTATAAAAAATATAATGTTAATTGTTTTTTCTGTATATTCGAAAAAATTGTACATGAAATTCCGCCCTTACCTGCATGTCTCAAAACGTTACGTGTGTTTATTGTTAACTTGCGTTGTCACTAACCGTTGTATTTTATTATTATATGTTTATTAAAAAATAACGAAACTTATAAGTGAAATATCATAAAAATATCATGTGCTGTATCGACAAAGATATAAGGTTGTGAAGTATACGTGCGTATTCCAAAGAAAAATATTGCAAAAATGCAGCTTAATGACAAAAGATGAAAATTCGATATTGAAAATTCTTTCTAAAATTCCTAACTTAGTACATTATTAAATTATTTATTTATGTTAAATACCTGAAAATACTTTTCAGGGAAAAAGATGTATTTATTTTTCATTCTTTAGTAATTTTAACTAAATATTACTTTGAATCATCTAAACATTTTTTAAAACTAAAGCATTTAGTAGTTTCAAAAAAATATTTATTTGTTTCAAATAAATTATTTAGTTGAAACTACTAATTTTTTCCAGCGTATTTATTCGAAAAATACTAATGAACATTATTATTATCAAAAAAGTGATACTGCATTTTTGCAATATTTATTTTAAGCGATGATACATTAATATTATTTTCCACATTATTCAACGACGATTTTCCGTTCGGATAGCCAAACAATCGGCGCCGCTCACGGCATCGTTAGAGCAAACGACGGGGCGCAAGTAAGACAAGGGGGGGGGGGGAGAAATCTGCGTGGCGGCGCCGTTAATGAAAGAAACTGGTGAGACGGCGCGCGGTCGGTTCGGATGTTGTAAATGACGCTCGAAAACCGTAAATCCTCATCCTCCGCTCCAACCCTCCCGGCGCTTTTGTCTTTGATCGATGAGCGGGCCGCTCTCCCTACCGGCTCCTCCCCTTTAAAATTCCCCGCCCCCCGTCCGACACCTCTTTTTTCTTCGCCCCCGATCCCCGGGGGCCATCGAGCGCAACCAGGATATAATTATAGCGCGCCGAGCGGTGCTACGGGGGAGGAGGATTAAGCGAGACGTGGCAAGGAGGTAAACGTTTCTTTTAGAGTCGTTAATTTTTTACGCTCGAACGGGTACCGCTCATCCCCGCCCGAAGATCGATCGGGCTAAGTGTATACAATTGTCCAATCGAGTTTTGTCACGTTGAGAGAAAATTGGATTCGCCAGGCATCAATTGTGTTTCTCGTTTGTTTACGTTTGCTCTTCGTTTGTTTTTTAAGAGGTTTAATTATCAACTAAGACAATAAAATTGTGGTACCTTTGCTTGAGGAAAATATCTTACGTACGGAAAGGGGAAGATTGAAAATTGTTGCGCAGTATGATTATCGGTGCAAATTTAAAGTACGATTTATCGAAGATACTTATTTATTAAGAAAATTATTTATACACGCAAAGTACCATTGTTAATCGTAAAAAGAAGATAAAATTTTGAACTACTATGCAAGTGTGTACACGGCGATCGCTGAGTATATAACTGTTCACGTGTAATATCCGATATGAAGTAAAAATTTTACCCCACGCCCGGAAAAAGTTATTTATAACACTTTTCGTACTGAATGCGTCGCGCGACCACAGCACGGCGTACGATCGGTAGAAATTTAGAATGCGGTCCTCGATGGAACGAGGACAATTGCGTTAATTTTTTGTACGATTTTAAAAAGATATTCGAATGAAAAACAGGTACGCGCCGCAACTAAAGTAGACGCTCTCGATGGAAAGCCATTAGTCGCGAGCTTTTAAAAATTAATCGACTGTACTCTTTTCATCGAAAAAAGGTAAACAAAACTAGAGTAACGAAGAAAGAAAGGGATATCTTATCGTCGGAATAACCGAACGCGAGTTTGATTGATTCGCCTCTCATAAGTAATTTTTTCCCGGTTAGCACTTTCCGATCCGTTCGACTTGTGATTCGTCCGTAAGCTAACGAAAACTCGTAGTTAAACTAATGTCCAGTGCAATGGCCGTCGATGTCGAACTCTCTCTGATTCACGGAGGTAACACACGCCTGCGCCACCGTTACGTTTCGATAAGCTTTAGATCGTTTATTTATTATGTACAGACGCTTCATGTTACATTACTTAGTACGGTATGTATATCGTCGTATGCTTAATAAGTGTATAAAAAAAAATAAAAGAAAAATTGACTGCGACGCTTTTCTTTGTTTCCGCTTCATTACGACCCCCACGAAACTCCCTTGTGCACGTTTCAATTTTCAATTAAATTGCAGAGCTGTAGGGAGAGGGAGAAACGGTAAGTAGGCACGAAGGGGTCAACGATTGCATTAGACGCGAGGGGTGAAGCAGTCGGCCGACAATCGACACGGCAACATCTAATTGCAGTACAAAGGATAATCCGACAATTGACTCCTAAGAGGCGCGGTGGAGTCGCTACCGCAATTACTAAGTAAGACCGAGCTACTGAATTCGAGGAATGAAATGGCATTTAGATTGAGACGGGCACGGAAGCAGAGATACAATTAACGAAACCGTCTGATATGTAATACGTACTTAGAAAATTCGCGCTCATGATGATTTGATAATTTAGAGAATTTAAGTAATGTATTTTCGGCATAATTACTCGATTCCATTTTACATCAATTCGAGTTAATCTGGGTTTATTAAAACTAACACGTATTAACGCGAAGATTGGCTCTCATTAAAATGTAAAGTCGAATTAAGTAAAACGCAATTTCGTACTATATTAGTTTTATAAATTACCTAATTACAATTGCAAGAATCTAATTAATCGTGTAAGTTTGAACTAAAAATAATTAAAGATCAATACGTGTATGCTTGAGGTGAGGAAGCATCGCTTTTCAATAATTTTTTTAGGCATTTACTTCATTTAGTGGAATTAATTTTTTGGTTTTTATACTGTGTTTAATTAACCAGATATCAGTATTATCAAAAAAGTTTTTAATGTCATTTTTTTACAATACAAGTTACAGTAATATCAGAAAGTGATACATTTTAAGTGGAACCATTAGTTTGAGAGCAGTTGTTCATAACAGGTACTACTTTCTTGTTTTATTTTAATTTAACGTTCTTATATTTCCAATATATTCAAGCTGTGTGCAGATATTCAGTAAAATTTAGATTCGATAGACTACGTGACTTTTGGATCTTTATTATCTCTGAAATCGTATTCATAACAGAATATTCAAATTCAAATTATTAAAGCGAACATTATCTTGAATTTTAATTTTTTTTTCAACAATTAGAAAATACACGTAATTAGATTTATGTTCAAAAAATAAGCTAATGAAGTTAATTCACAATACTACTAATGCAAATATACTACAAACACTTATATAGTTTATATAAATAAAAATTTATCATTAAGAATTTTTATTACTTAATTTTAGTTGCTACTACATATATTGCATTATATATTAGTTCTGATAATGTATTTCAATAAATTCACAAACGGAAATACAAATATCCTTACACAGTATTATCGAGATTAATGATCACACAAAATTCCCAACCATGAAGTATAAAATCACCGCGACAACTGCAAATTCAGTGCCGTCTAACAGAATTCCCGTCGCAAAATCTTTTACCGCCAGCAGCACCTCGTATGCCTCAAAGAGCACCGCGACGGTCGTCGATCAAAGGGGCGCGGATGAATTCGTCGCGCGCGCGCTCGCGACAGTGACTACTCCCGCGGCATCCCGTATTATCCAGCGAGTTGTTTATCCCGTATTCGAGACACGTTCGGCGCTCGTCCGCGGAAGCGCAAACTCGCGCGACGCCATATGGCACTCGGATCCTCGTTAAGCCGCGTGCGTCGCCCCGCGTAATTAGCGGCCCGTCCAAGATCACGTAGTGGCGTCGCGCGACGCCAGTCGGAAATCAAATTTTTTTTCGGCTGGAAGGGTCTACTCCGAGGGCGGGGGCTAATGGGATACTGTTGGGGTGAAGTTTCGTCCTTCGCGTAGTTGGCGATTCTTGAGGTTTGTTTGCACAATTTTGTTGATTATTTTTCTTCGCATACTCTGGCAATCCCGCTGTTTTTTTTTGCGAGAAAAATTTTCGTTTAACTGTACAAATTTTTAAGTCTTAAAACATACATTTCTCGTTTTTTTGCGCAGAAAAATATATTTTCAACTCTTTCCAAAGAAAATACGTTTTTCCGATATCGGTGTGCAAAAAGATATCAGAATTTTATCGAAATTTCAAAAAAACGAACATGCGAATCTAGTGATCCAAAAAAAACAGCGCAGTTTCGAAAAAAATTCATATTTTCTTTCATAATACCAGTAAAACTAATCCATACGTTAAAAAAAACTTCACCCACCTATGCCAGCGTCACTGAAAATTAAATTCGCGAAAATAAATGTTAAAAGCACCTGCCCGTTGAAAAATACACTTTTGCGTAAATTCAATTCCGGTCGCGCTAATGGCATTAGCGCTGGAAATTTTCCCGATAATTCTATTCGTCCTGAAATTTCGCGTTTCTGCTCTTTTGCAGCGTCGACGTTAAAATATTAGTATTCGATAAATCGATGGAGCATTAGTACATCGCAAAAAGCCGACGGATATATAATACAATGGCTGAAACCTCAGGAATTTACTCGCGCGCGGCGTGCACCTCGCGCTCGGGCGCCGCGTGCACACGTTAATGCGCAACGCTGGATTTTAACGGAAGCAACGGCAGAAATGGGAGAGCGAATTTTTTTCCCCTGAGCTAGGCTCTCGGTTGTGTTTTCGAACGCGCCACTACGACGTGAGAGGCTTTCGTCTGATATTTCCGGACACTTTTTTCGATATTTTTTTTAAACCAAGGCAAGATTTCTGTTCGCGGAAATTCGACGTTTTTATCTTGTTTATTGACGGTGAGTCGGAAAATTTATTCACGATATTGAGTGCATTGGAATTATGACAAAAACACGATTAATGTTTAAAATATTGTGTCGTAGCGTTGATTTTCGCTGAATTGTGAGTCGGAAATTACTTTATGGGATATTATGCTTCGAAATTATCATACATTTTGCTGTAAAAATTAACTATTAATTTAAAATCGAGCTGGAGAGTTTTACATGCCATGCAAAAATAATAATTTAAAATATTATTTGCATATTACATAAAGGTAAATATTTCCCTTCAAAATTTAAACAGCATACTTTAAATATTTATATAGATGTAAATGTTCCATAAAAATATTTCCTTATTTTAAATAATCTCCCATTAAGATTTTTTTAAATTAACATCATCGCGTTCATAAAAATAACTATTTATGTAAAAGAAATAAACCGTCATTTCCAACCCTGCACAAATTATTTAATAAAAGACTTCTTAAAGCACCGACGCTGCAGACCTTTAGACTTACTCAAACTTCAACCGAAGTGAAACGTCTGGTCGATCTACATCCACAAGTAGGCAGCGCTGAGCATAAGTCGCACGTCGCTGTGATAGTGAGTAATTTAGTCGCAAGTCGATGAAGCAAGTGCGCGCCTCTCCTATGTCGCTGCGATCCTGACACCCGAGCGAACTTTACACTATATGCATCGGCGATGAACTTCTCCCAAGTGTCCGACGTTCAACACGACGAATAACGTTTTTTACACACAATGTACGTGCACCTTTCGCGTCCACTACAAAACTAAAATCTTCAACCAGAAAAAAAATGTAAAATTTATTCCCGCGTTAAATTGAAACTCTACATAGCAGAAAAAATTTTTAGTGCATGAAAATCGAAATAAAAAAGGCTACAATGGTACAATGTACAATGAATGTTCGCTAAAAAAAGAGTCGCGATCAGCTTATCCGAAGCGCGAAATATTTCCTGTAGCGCGCGGCCCTGTTGTATTTGCGCGAGCAGTAGAACAAGTCGCGGAGGAGTCAGACGGCGTCCCTTTTCAGGCGAATTCCGCGCCACCGGCGCAATTCGCAAATTTACAGAGCAAGAAAGATATCTGAATGCAGCCTGCTGCCTAGGCTTGCTTCGGGAGGCACGTTCTTTCAAATTCGGCTGCCACACGGCAGATGTTTGCATCCGCAAGCTCGGCGTGCTTACAGCTGCGTGTTGGCAGGATAGGGCACGATAAATTTCGAAATCAAGATTTTTTTAATTGATTAACCAAATTCTTCATAATTCAACAGTCAAACTAAAAGCTGAAAGTACAGCGGTACTTCAAACCTGAAGTCGCAGTCGTAAGCCGATGAAAATTGTTCGCTCTACACTTATGAACGATATTGCACATGTTTCGATGCTATTTTTCTATAAAAGGAGCTGCGAGATTTTTTTCAATATTCGCTTTGTGGCTTATTTCCTTGCACACAGTGATCAAAAACATAGCAAGAAGAGGCAAATTTTCACGATAAACAAGGGCAGCGTTTTCTCTAATCGACCCCTCTACTTGCTCTCTAAATCCCATCTGACGGACTTATAATTAATATTTTGAAATATAGAAAAAATCAGGTAAAATTCAGGCATTTCAGAAAAAATGTTTGGGATACAAATTACTATGTATCAATTTTTCTGTATCTATTCCGATACTTAAAACTGCCTATTTTCCTATAAATCGCCAGATCGAAAAAAAACGGCGATGCGCGAAAGGAAAACATTTTCGTTCCATCGCGCTTGCAGCAAGCGGCCGGGTATTTTCTCCGGCAAATCCAGGAGCGCTATTGACTTCCGCGAATTTTCTGCCCCGTCGTGCGACATCAATAAAAGCTCATGAATACCCATGACATTTTTGCGCTTGTTCGCTTGTTTGCTTTTAATTAAAAAATATGAATGATTCATGCCCGGTAGTAAGGAACTGTTGGGTGCGCTTTGCGCCATGCTTTTTTTCCTCCAGTCGTGGAAGAATGCGCGAATTGGGCTCGCTGCAGAGGTCGAAGGCCTCTCTTCGTAGTTGATTTTTGCATTCTGGAAGAGTTTAATTAATTATATTACTCGCTTCTGCCAGTTTCGCAATAATATTCTTCAATAATAGTTTTTTATTAACTTGACAGTCCGTTGTAGATTTAATATAATTTTTTCTATCTACAATCTACCTACTAATAAAGATTTTGTACATATATAATAAATAACAAACTCAAAAGTATAAAATTTAAAAGAATTAAAAAACAAATTTAAATTAAAAAAAAACTTTCTTAATTTCCGTAAAATATCTACAAAACGTTGTTCATCGAATTTGCATCTGAATGATTATTTGCTTAATGTAGTGAAATCAAGCTCTACGTATAAATAATGTAATCATGTATATAATTAATCTCTACTTTTTCAATTAGCATTCAATTACAAATATCAATATAACAATAAATATTTAATTTCTTAATTCATTATATGTTTCTTTTGATTTACACAAAGTAATTGAAAGGATGTTCGTTGAAATACTTTTATTATTTTGATCTTATCATTAAAACAATAAGCAAATCTCCAATTTAAATAGAAAAAATATCGCAAAAAATACGAACGTGTAAAAGATCCGAATAATTAACGAAATCCGATCGGCTCGGCGAATTAAATTCGTCAGTCACGCGCTAACCCGCGCGTACGTACTACGAGTATCTGTTCGAATTTCGAAAATCACTCGAGCACGAGAACTCGTTGACAGTCATTGTTGCGAGCCCCGAGGAGAGTAGGGGTGGCAAAAATCAAAAATCCATTAATCACGCCAGCCCGGCTTTTCACGCTCGGGCGCGAATCGCCCGCGCAAAAGAGATTAAAGATGATTGTCACTCTGTTTTGCCTTGCAGCGAAGCGCCGTACGCGCGTTTAACTCTGATTTTCCGGGAAAAATAAAAAAAAAAAACTATCGAACGTAAAAGGAACAAAAAAAAAGATCGATCCGACATCCGATACTGATCGATGATCAAAACTCGCTGTCGGGTGAATTGCGCGAGCGGAGTGCGGGCTTGAATTATTAATACGCGTCGGAGGATGCGGGAAGCGAGCGGACGTATATATCCGGAACAACTGGGTCGGAAATATCATTTTTCTCCGCTTTATCCGGCGCGCGCGCGTCGGGATAACTCGAGGTTGACCGAGACGCTCGGGGATCCGCGCGCCGACCTTCCGCACAATGGCCTCCTCGAGGCAACTCGTTCACTTTGACGGGCGGAACTTGGGCCACGACAAACATAACAACAACAAAAGCCAGCTCCTCTTGGAACTTCGGCCGACGTAGACCCTCCCGCCTCGACTTAAGTAGTTTTCTTTATGTTTCGCCGCGCGAAGTGTTTGAAAATTGTCTAAAAGGGGCCGCGTCCTTTTTTCTTCGCGCGCATTTTGCGTTCAGAGTGCAGAGCGTCGTCAAAAGTTCTTAGCTCAATGAACATGTGATAACTTAGTATTGTGCTTCGCAGAGTAGTTAAGAATTCTGAAGTAATTAAAACGGTTTACAAAAAAGAACGCTTTCCCAAAAAGCAAATTATTTTTTTAAAATTGATTTGAATGTTAGAAAGAATTAATAACTAAATTGAATAATCATTTTTTGAAAAAGATAAACAGACTTTACAAAATGTAGAATATCGACATGTCGCAAGGGTATTTGAATGGGGTAAGTAGATACAGACGAGTATGGTCAGACATCCTCGTTTCACTTCTTACCGGAATTATTATCATTTATTGAGAAATTAATTTAGTTTGTATTTTTGAAAAAGATAAACAGACTTTACAAAATGTAGAATATCGACATATCGCAGGTGTATTTGAATGGGGTAAGTAGATACAGACCAGTATAGTCAGACTTCCGTATTTCACTTTTCCAATGAATTTTTACCCATTCTGTCAGAAAATAATGTTTTCTGTATTTTTTAAAAAGACACTCGTATTTTACACAAAATAAAATATCGATTTTTCGAAGGGCTACTTGTATCGAATAAGTAGATATAGACGAGAATAGTCAGACGTTCGCGTAACTCTTTTCAAAACAATTTCTATCCTTTCCGTAAGAAAAGAATTTTGTTAGACTGAAAAAAAATATATAAATAGGTATCGTTTCGTCTTCGAAAATGTTTTTCCTTTTAAATTCATCGTTATCCTCTTTCACAAAGACATCTTACGCAAGAAGAAACTTGCCCTGGAGCACCAACAGAAAAGGTACGTTTACAAAGGAAGCACAAATAAAGCGTATCCATTGCGAAAACACAAATGCTGTATCATCCTGCACCCAAAATATTTTACACGACGCAGACAATTCCCTAAATTTCAATAAATCCAAGACCGATTCATCCCCGATTAGTAGACGACGAAGCATCGGTTCCTCGCCTCTAATCTCGGTTTTCCACGGTAGCTTACGCCTCGCCAGTCGTAGAAACTCGCTGGCGCGCGATTTCCCGGGAGGGACGCCCAACGGAAATTTTCACTCCACGCTCGGGCGAATTAAAAAAGCCGGCAGCCCGCAGTTCTCCAAGGAGAGGAAGCCGTGCGTCGATGGCGCCGCATCGATTTTCCCCCTTAGGCGCACCGTCGTGCACGCCGCGCTCGTCTCTCCTAGTAGTATCGACTTGGCTCCCTCTCGCCCCCTCCTGAGGCTTGCACACACGTTCGCGCTTGTTTTGACGTCTCACCGGGAGCCCGGATTTCCGCGTGTTGATCCGGTGCGCGAGCTCGAGCCGCGGGGGCCGCGCGAACTCGGCGCTTACGAAATTACGCGGTCCTCGGTATTTACCCGGCCCGCGCGCGACTCTCTGCAGCTTGCCTGCTTCTTAGACATTCAACGGCGCTACCGGAAATTTGATGATTTACGAACTGAAGCTCTGCGGAGTTTGCGGGGGATATCGATCGTTGATATATATTTTGAGAGACTCGCGGGCAAATGAAGCTTTGACGATGATTACGTGAGAATTTGTAACTTACACTTTTATTGCTTACTTACAGGGATATGTTGATACCAACTTACTAGGTCCTTGCGTGGGAGGACGATTGAACGTCCACCCTGCACGGTCAATTAGGTGGGGACTCGTGGTGACAGTGATTGTCAAAGGTACTTGTATCCGTATATTCTGGAAATTCTGCTTGACCTCGACCTTCGTATGAATTAAGGTCTCGACTCGAGTAACTGTTTGTGTGGCCGTTAGAGATTAGAATGGTCCCTAGAGTTTTACTAACTGTGGGGCAAAAGCTACTGGACAAAAAACGACCTCC
Source organism: Eurytoma adleriae (assembly GCA_900480045.1). Taxonomy (NCBI): domain Eukaryota; kingdom Metazoa; phylum Arthropoda; class Insecta; order Hymenoptera; family Eurytomidae; genus Eurytoma; species Eurytoma adleriae. Next base: position 61,280 of record UXGC01000340.1, read on the forward strand.
TCTCTTTTGACTGCTTCGTACTGACACAGTTGCGATGGGCGTATTGCAGATGACCAATAAACACCGCAGGGATAACTCTTCCAGAACTATAATGCGTAAAAAAGGTAAGTGTATATAATTCCTATAAAACGACGTAAGTGCATTGTACCAGACATAAGTGTACGTTTATTTTGAAAGATCAATTTAATTGAATAGACCTATAAAAAAAACATTCTTTTATAATATTTAGTTCCCATACATGGCTATAATAGTTACCCGACACATTATTGTAGCTTTACTAGTTTACTTAATACCCTAGAACAACAAACATGAACTCCCATAAAGGCAAATAAAATTATATGTGCACAGGCTGCTGAAGTTTAAAATAGCTTACTATGCAGTTTTTAAAACTGCAAGTCAATTTTTAAGAAAATTTATTACTTCTAACAAAAATTAAAATTACAGTTTACTTAAATTTAATTTTTCATTTCGTTATTTATAAAGCATTTAAAAATTGCAGAAGCTCTGCTTGTTTTTCACGTACCAACTAATCTGTACCGCGGCATCAATTATCCGCCTTCGACGTCCCGCTCCTATTTATTAATCAACTACCTATTCGCAAATACGGGAGCGGTCGATGAAATACCTCGTTTGCGTAACAAATTGACAGATATTCGCGTGGACTTGATTTCGAATTTCGCGTGACTGGTGAAAAGCCGAATATGTGCGCGCGGTCGTCTTTGTGCGCGAATAGGAGCATCGGAGATAGCAGTGGTAATTAGCGCTGGCCTGTGTGTTTTTATGCCGATGCCCTCCGCCAGCGCACCGGCTTAAAAAGAAAACGCACGAGTAACTCAGCGCTGAGCCGTGCACGTGAATTTCGCGGGGAAAAAAGCTCTTCGCCGCTCGCTCGATTCATCGAGTGAATTCGTGTTTTGCCGATTCTCACGGGTATCCTTAATGGAGTTTTTAGTTAAACTTCGTCTACTTTCTTATTACGACTTTCTGTATCATTAAGCAGTAATCACTATTGCGTAAGTAGTGTTATTTTTGCAATTTCATCGAAAAACTTTTTTTGCGCATAAATTGATTAATACTGAAGGAGACATCGATCAATGCCTTAGTCTCTTCTGAGAAAATATCCAATTATAAATATATTCATGTTCTATTAAAATTTTTTTAACTTGTATTTTATCCATAATTACTATAATAAATCGTTTACATTTTTATTAGTAGGATACATAAATATCTGACGTTGCATATATAGATTTGTGTTTTCATTTATTCATACGCGTTTTCCCCATTGACGATATCTGCAACATCCAGAAAATATTTTTATTAGCCAGATTAATGTTATTTTCCAACCGATCGTTTGTTTCCCAATAAAATTTTTAAAGCTCCTCCAGGCTCCTCCTTCCATCTAAAATACTCCTCGGTCCATTAACCCTCGTCGTAAGCCATTTTTCAGGTCACCCCGCTCTGATTTCCCGGCTATTAAGAGCATCGCAGAATTTACGAGGCCGGCCACTGCGATTCGGCGATATCCGATCCGCAGCCGGAGGAAGTCATCTTCGCTCGACCGTCAAGTTTCCTCCTGCCGTTCGAGAGCCCGGCAGGCCACCCCCTCTTATACGGCCGCCGCCACCGGCCAATCGATGGGGCTACGAGGCGCGACATAATCGTCCCGAAACTTGTCTCCCCCGGGCAGCGTCCATAATGCCGGAGGCAGGACGTCGCGATGCCGGCGCGCGGATCCGCATTGGCAGGAGGGACGGAGAGGAAAGGATCCAGCTATGGGTTTCGAGCTCATCGGAACTTTAACGAGGCGAAATTGTCGCGGCGCCGGCGCAACGATAAACTGCATGCACGCATAATTCTTAGGTGGGGAATTCGGTTAACGAGGGACTCGCGTGTGCCCGCTTCGATAAGCTCGCCTCGTAAAAGTCGCCCGCGCTAATAATACCTTCAAAGGGATGCCGGCGGCACTGGCCTCTCCTGTTACAAATGTGCCAACTGGTAAGGAAAAATGTTTATAAACATTATTTCAATTTTGAAACTTCTATTTTGAAATGAACTAAGAATATGATGAATTTTGGTTATATATGATAAGTGATTGAAATGTTAGAAATATAGAAGAAATGTTAGAAAAGTTTGAAAATAGATTTGAATGTTCTTTACGTAACATCATTGAAACATCGACGCAGATAAGAGATAGAATACACAATTATATAATGCAATGCACACATAAATAATAGTCTCAAACAGATGAATCTATATAAAGCGGTTTCGTAAAAAAAGGTTGTTACCCCTTTATAATTACCTAGGGTTTTAATTATTTAATTCACTTTTCGATTTAAGTCAAAACATAATTTATTTATTAATATTGTTGAATTGCACAAAAAATAATTATTTTACAAATAATTCAATTATTCTCAAATTCTCGCGCAAATGAACATTGCACAAGTGAATTACAAATTATGCCCTTGACTAAAATCCAAAGTTTAAACGAATTATTTACAACCCTGTACTTAACCGACGAAATATATTTGTTAAAAACATTGTGTTCACGGCAAAGGTAAAAGAAACCGTTTTTTCGTAGCATTGGCCCACTTCACAAGAAGAAAAAGTTTTCAATCAACTATCCAAGCTCGCGAAAGTACAATAACATTAAGGACGAGGAGGGCAACAAGAAGGGATCGCGCGGCGGGTGCATAAAAAGTGAGAAACTTCGAGGAGGACGGGTATCGCCGGGGCAGGACATCGCGATACCCCTGGGAGTGCTCGCGGAAGCGGGAAGCCATTGTGCCATCGAAGACGAGCGATACGGGCCGAGCTTTGTACGGGGACGCCCGTCGTCCCTCAGCGAGCGACCCTCCCCTTCCCTCCGCACGGAGGGAAATCTAAACGCGGAGACTCGACCAAGTGTTTTCCCTCTTTCTTTACTTTTGCGAGAGCACGAACGAAGATACGGAATACGCGACGCGCGTGCGGGCACGTCTGAAAATTTGAAAGGGTATTTTTATTGAAGTTTTGAGGTTTCGCTGTTTGCTTGCGGTATACACGTGTATGTGCCGGGCGTTTTTATGTACGGACCTTTATTTTCAGCTGGATGTGTCCATCGAGCGTAAAATAGGTGATCTACGAAATGTTACCTTTTTATAATTCCGCACACGTGAAGTTTGTTGGTAAAGTGAGTTTTCCGCGCTTAAAGTAAACTGGCGGATAAGTATTATAAGATAAATTGCAAAAAATATGAGTTGGCAGCTGATGCCAGACAACTTTTAAACTCACCTTCCATTAATTTAAATTTAAATTGTTTATGAAACGTAGGAAACAATCAGCTTAATGTAAAACGTCATTCGACGAATGGAATAATGAATTATCAATCATCGCAGGCACAACATTGGACCACTGTCGGGAAACGAACATGCAGTTGTTACCTAATTTAAAATTATCCGGTTGGTTCTAATTTTAGTAGCTTTTAGCCACTTGTTATGCGAACCATGAGTTTTGCAGCAACATGAATATTCGAAGAAAGCTGATTTTAAATAAATATTAGAGGATTGACATAACTTTCTAGACTGAAATTACAATACTACATTTAATAATAGAAATAAACGATGCATTAATATCTGACCATTATTTAGGTTTTGACGAACACTTGATCTCTCAAACGACTATGCTAATCAATTTATTGTTGACAATAGTAAAAGCTATTTAATCGAATTATTTAATTTCGTCCGCGCGTGCGACTCCGACATTCATAATTTTTCAACGAATAGTCGATCGGCGCCGCAGTCCGCTGAGCGATTTAAATGAAAATCTCGAAAAACATTCCACTCATCCGATAGCGATCGCGCATCAAGACTCTCCCAAATGGAATTCCCATCCCGCGCGGTAAAAGGAAATAAAATAAAAAGAATCAATCGTTCCGCGATCGATCGAAAACTATATTAAAACCCGCGCGCTTCCAAATCTTCAAACAGTTCCATCAAAGATCCGCGGCATCTCCAAATTTGTCGCGGCCGCTTATTATCCCGCACCACCCGCGCCGTCGGGCCGATAAGCTCGCGCGGGTAAATAAAGCGTCGGAATCCATCCGCGCGATACAAAGGACGCGCGCGCGCGCGCGAGCGAAGCGAAAGGAGGGAAGAAAAGCGCCGGACGGCGCACAAAGCTTTTACCGTTTCTGGCGGGGCGCGCGCGTCACTCCTCCTTCGGCGGTCCTTTGTGCGGGCTTTCGCCGTTCGGGACGATTGCGCACGCGTCGCTATACGGCGATAAACGATTTTCCGGGCTAACGTCGCCTCTCGCCCACCCCCCCGCTCGGGCGAGCGTATGCACTCGAGTCGCCGGCTTCTTTTTCTTCGCGCGGCGCTATATACGGCCGCTAATCCGCGCGCGCGTTAAAATCCGAAATCGATTTTTACGCCGGAGGTGCATTACGAGAGACGATCCGCTTTACGACGGGCTGTAAATTAATTGCCCGCGCGCGCGCGAGCGTCCGGCTACTTTATTGGCCGTTTTTCTCGGGGAGACGGCGGCTTGCGACGTCGCGATGACGCGTACTTGCACCGGGGCAAATGATGTTTATACAGAACAGCGAGGTGCGCTTGGGTAATTGCCTTTTTCCTGAGAATGAAGCAGTCGCAGTTTCAGTTTCTATTGGTTTTCTTTTTTGCGAAAAATTTACTGTTTTCATTAAATTGTTTTCTTTATAGAGAAGTTATAACACATTTTATGTTTTAGACTTTTTTACCGGAAAATAATTCGTTATAACGTAAGTTTTATTTAAGAAATATTACATATCAACGGTTTGAATTAAAATTTTTCTGTAGTGGTTATTTTTACTATACTATATTGTCTTTCATTGTATATATTATTACTAAAAATAAATTGTTATAAAAAATAATTAAACTCAATTTGGTCTGAAAAATTTTTATTCAATAATTATTAATTGCCAAGCGTAAAATTCTACATACTAAATACACATTATATAAAAGTAAAATATAAATAATTCGAAAATTAATTGAATAATTCATCAAAACAAATCAAATGACACTCCATGAAAAATAACGAAGCGAAATCTGATCTTTTTTACACCTTGTTGGATAGGGACGGTTTAAACAATTAAGAAGATGGTTAATCAGTCAAAGCTTTAAAAGATCGCATTTATACCAGTAACTTCGAGAAGATTATAACTAATTGACCAATGGCTCCGGAAATAATTACATATTATACATATTTTAAAGGATTTAAAAAGAATATTAAAATGAGCGTATCAAAATTCGAAAATAAAAAATGGCTCTCTGTAAGTATACTAAGATTTAAAAAACAATGTATAGAAACTAATGAATTATAATTGTGTTACTTCGTCGTTTCAGCACTGGAAGCTTTGTTCAGAGTTCGTAAAGCATAGGTTTACCATCGAAAGCATTAAGAATGTTTTGCGCAGCCATTAATACTATATCGTTTCGAGACTCAACAGTCTGGCCTCCCATGTGCGGTGTGATCACTGAAAATAGAGCGTTTAATCTTAATTTCTTATAAATCCTTTTTATCAAAAAAACACAACAATACATATAACATCCAAAAAGTCGGGTGAAATTTACTACTTTCATTTCGATTAATTTTTCCTAGCGTACAAATCAAACTCACCAGCGTTCGGAAGCTTGAGAAGTTCGTGATCGACGGGCAGGGGTTCGGGCTCGGTGACGTCGAGTCCAGCCGCGAAGATAGTGTTGGTCTTGAGAGCGCGAACCAGCGCCTCGGTGTCCACCGTCTTACCGCGACCGACGTTCACGAAGACGGCAGTTTCCTTCATCTTTTGGAAGGCTTTGTCGCCGAACATGTTTCGGGTCTCCGAAGTCAGCGGTGCGCTGCAGACCACGAAGTCGCTCGACTCTAGGAGCGAGTCAAAAGACACGAACTCCGCGCCTAGCTGGTCACCTATACGAATACGCGCGTTCGATTCAATACAATGGTTTTCTTTTTTTACGATTTTTTTTTTGGCTTACCGGCTGGTTTCCTCGAATGTCCCGAATACAAGAACCTCTTTATTCCGAAGGGTTTCAGTCTTTTTACGATCTCCTGGCCAATGTTGCCCAGACCCACGATGCCGACGGTCTTGCTGCGTAAGTCGTGGCCAAGCTTCCATTGGAGGCTTTGCTTCGTTATTCCACTATACAAAATTATTAAAAAAATTCTTGTTAGTAAGCCATATGTGAGAGTAACAAAAAGCATTAGATATTTCAGCAGTTCGTCAATAATTGTGACACTGTGCGTAAAAGGAAATTGCTAATTTACTTCTCAAGATCGACGCGACCTTCGTGAGCGCGCCTCGCGGCACCCAGTAGGAGGAAAACTGCTATTTCCGCTACAGCACCTGATAGGACTTTCGGAGAGTAGCCTACTCTGATGCCTCGTTTTTTTATTTCCGCTATATCTAGGTGATCGTATCCAGCTGACGGAGTTGCGATTATTTTGAGTTTGTTTCCTACCATATACGATGATTTTAATCATAGCATTATTTATAAACCTTTTGTATTATTTAAGTAAATATTTGCATCGAGTGAATTAAATTTTATTAATTAATAAATCATTACCTGCAGCTTTAAGAAATTTGGCGTCGATATTCATTCTGCTCAAAAGAGCGTCGTACTCTGGGAGGACTTTCAAAATTTCTTCCCTTGTTGGCGAAGTGGAGTTTAACACTGTGACATTACATCTATATCAAGAAAAGCTTATTTTTACTTATCACACAAAAAATGTGTTGAATCTTGACCATGCAAATTGGTAATTAAAAATCGAAAAATTTAAATAAAGAATAATTTTAATTTCATAATTTATAAATTGTGCTATACAAGTAAACATACTATAAACAAACTATGAATAATCAAGGTAAATTAATTTTCAATTTTGTAAAGCCTTGACGTTAATTAAAATTTCTATTAAATATTAATAATTGGATCAGATAATAGTAAAATTAATCATCGGATCATAATTTCATAATCAGGTGCTTTCAAACGCGATGAACACCTGATGATTGTAACAATTTTACGGTACATTATGTTCTGAAAACAAAAATTACCGCGAAAAGTCAATCCACATTAGAAAAAATAAAACGAAAAAATACTCACGTTTCTTTTAGCAAGTCGATTGCAACCTGAGGTATATCACTGTGCGTAATCAAAACTCGCCTAGTTCCGTTTATGGCCAAATCTTGGTCGTACGGTACGTCGCTACAATGGACATTTTGAAGAGCGATCTCGACCAGAATTGCGCTTACAAAGCATACGCCAGCGAACGAAAAGGCAGTTTGCCCGCCCATTTCCAAGGCCTTAATTTTCTGCGCCGATAAGGATTTACCTGAAACCATAACGTTTATTCACAATTAAATTTTTTAATAATTTTATTAAGGGATATATATTCACATTTTGCACGCAAGGATGGCTAGAAATAGTCATAAAACGAATATACGCATATTTCGTAACCGCGAACAATCATAAAAGGTAAGAAAAAGAAGTACTACCTGCTGCTTTTCAGAAATCGAGTATCTGAGAAACTGCGTGCGGCTTCTTTTATATCCAAATCCCACCCAGATAGTTGCCACACTTGCATAAATAATATTCTTCTCATGTAGTCGCCTGATCGGGTAATAAATACATTTAATTAACGTCAAGGATAAGATAAGTGTGAGAGAAAGTTATTACACTTGTATTTACATAAGCTTTAAGTAAGACAGACATACCTGTTATAGAGTAAACATGAATAAAATAGTGTTAAATAAAACGCGAAATATATTCATTTTTTAAATCCATTTAATTAGTATAAAGATTCAAGCAAATTCAAGAAGAAATTAAAAAAAAGTAATTATAATTATCGAGGTTCATTATAACGACATGTTCCAACCGCAAGATCGGCGGGAATAAAAAATTTTTTTCTGAGTTATCACCTTTTTGCAATGAATTGTTATTTAAGCCGCTGATCAATTTACCACCTTTTTGAAGCCGCCGATCGAGTTACATCCTTTTTCAAGCTTCTTCACCCGGCCGTCGATAAAGCCGCGTATCTACACTGTCAGGCTGGCGGTACACGATAACTTACCAACGCGGGCACATTTGTCGCCGGTCGCACAGAGAGCGACTAGTTCAGGTTTTAGTAAGTCACCGAGCGCTAATAAAAATTGTTACGTACTTCGTTCGTAGTACCTTATACACATACATAAACACTGAAAATCAATATAAAACGTGAGAAACGAGAAACCGTATTCAAACAAACAGCAGTTAAATATAAGTCCGATTAATTACAACACTCAACTAAAACCTCACGCTAAATTACCCAGTACAATTTTCAATTACCGAAATCGATTTCCGCCTATAACCGATCCGAAAATGAATTTTTAATAAAACGTCAGCAAGAAGGCACGTGCGAGTAATCTCCTTTGCGCCTCGACCCCTTCGAAATTCCGTTAAACCCCCTCGATCGAATCCGTTAACGAGGCGCGTTGCAACTGTAATGATCGATCAGAGAGGCGCCCGGCGTGTAATCCGGCTCCCGCGCTATCTCGCCGCGCGGAAAAAGGCCAAGAGGCACGGAGGGGTATTAAACTCGAGTCGATGGGAGCCCTCCGATAATTAAACGGATAACGGACGCCTCCGCCGCTGATAAATTCGGAAAATTTGTCGGAGGCAGCCGGGGCGCCAGGTACTACGTTCGCCGCGGCGCCCGATTATCGCCGCGCCAGCGGCCAAGGCGCGTTGACCCCGCGCGATTTTCCGCAAATTGTAAATTCAGCCGCGACGGGAGGGGGGGGAGGCGAGGGAACGCGGAACTGGAAGTATATATCGCGCGCCTCGGCGGGGAGGCCAGATAGGGAGGCGAGATTTGCTGAAACGATGTTCCCTCTCGAGGCGCTTCGCTGAAAGAGAAATTGAAGATTACGGCGACGTCGATGAAAGGAGGATCGTGTAGTCTTGATATGGACTGAGAGGAGATTCGCAATTTTTAGGAATCACTTTTGAGGTTTCGAAAGTGATTCTAATTCGTTTATCTAAAGATGAATAAATAATTATTACTCACTTATTCTAAAGCAAAAGTCTTTCACTTGTTGTATTACATGGAAGACTTTTGACGTAAAATACGTGTATATTCACTTGTTTAAGTGAAATTTTACTTATTCAACTTTAGGTAGCAAGTTTTTAGACAAGTGAATTAATTTGCGTTGTATCGTGCAAAGATAAACAAGGGTATACAATCAATTAATAATTTAAGAAAAAACGGTCAAAAAAGGCATATCTGAATGTTGATTAATTATAATATATTTTCTTATTGGTAAATATAGGAAAACGCGAATAATTCATTGTTAAACTGCGCGCTCAATTAGGTACACTAAATTAGAAATCTCAATATACCGAAGGTAAAAAGAAACTAATTCGCATACCTTCCATGAATCCACAAATTACTCCCTCACACTAATTCCGAGCAAACACCCATTCATTCCTCATCGGCAGAAAAATCGCAAAATTTTCTCCTCCAGGTTATAAATAAGCCCATTGAGCAGCCGACAAATGACTGGTGGAACAGGCATGCCGAGACTGCGCGAAAAAAAAAGTAAAAACGACACCGAGCCAATCTGTGCGCCCGGATCGATAAGCGAAGAATGGAAATAATGCCTCGTGTCGAAAGAAAAAAATGGCACAAAAGTCCAATTAAGGAGAGAGGCGAAGTGGAAGAGGAGTGGGGGAGGGGGGCGAAGGAGGGCCAGTGGAGTTTGTCCAACTATCGAATAATCGCGCGGGTACACAGAGCCACAAGTGGGTCAGGCTTTTCTTTTCCGGCGGGGCGACAAAAGCGATGCCCACGTGCCAACCCCCCCGGACTCAAGTACAAAGGTCGCGGGGACCTCGTGGGTGGTCAGAAGGAGAGCCGCGCGCTGGCGTCATCGCCGCTTCTCGAATTCCAGCGCGGCGAATCCGCGCGGAAAAAAAAGTTTCGGCGCTTCCCTCGCCACGTCTCGTAGGGGAGAGTCGCCGCGAATTCGGGCTGTCTCATCCGAATAGTTATAATTATTATCGCGCTGACGCAATAGACCACCGGGCACAGAGCTCTGCTTCTAATGCTACGTCCACGTGGCGCTCTTTTATGTAATCGGGACGAGCATTTTTAATGAACTGGTAATGATCGCATTGATCGTTTTGTAGGATATTTTATTAGACAAGCATTATAGTGACCGCATTAAATATTAATATTTATTTAAAATTCATTGAATAATTAACTGCTGGTTTATCTCTTTTTTCTAATAGACTGTTATTAAAGTCATTAGAAATTTCCGTATTAGGCAAGATCTTTGTTAATGCGTCAAAAAGTTCACTATTTAAACTATTTAAGGAAGTAAATACGACAATTTATTATAATACCTACATTTTTTTTCCTAAAGCAATTATTAAACAAGGTAGTTTCAACACGTGCACAAAATGATAAAATTAAATTAAAAACTATTTGTGCATACATTGCATATAGGTAATGATAAGCAGTGCATTAATATTTGTATTTTGCGCGATTATCATTTTAAAGATAAATTATTATTTTTATCGATTGTTCAAGCGATCGCCGATAGTTTTCTTATAAATAAGTACATTAAGTAACTAGATACATCCAGTTTATATTTACACAGCTAGAGCTAGTAACTCTACAGTTTATAAAAAAGTGTATACTGAAAAGCAAAAAGTTTAAAGGATTGTAAATATTTAAGTGAACATTACATAAGTCAAAATGAATCAATACTGATGAAATCAGCTGTTAAAAATTGTTCTACACGGTAAAAGTGCACAATTGTTAATTGTTCGAGGTCACCGGAATGTTTCTATTTACAGCCTCGCTTTTCCAGGCGTAAAAAATAGTTTAAAACAAACCAGTCCAAACTGCCGAAGATAAGTGTATTCATACGCAGAGAAAAAAAGGCACGTGTCACCTCTAACGTCACACCCATCGTAAACCACATCTCCAAATTAATTCACCGAGCAGATGCGCCCGGATGATAAAAGTCATTAAGCGGTCCCAATAAATAACCCCTAATCTCTCCTAGACCCCACGGAACATCGCCGAAGAAAATCGCGAGGAATTTTATATTCCCCGAAGCGGCAGTCGTCGAACTTCCAAATGACCGCCGGGGAGGGAGCAGCGTCCCGCGACAAAAGGAGCCGCTTAGGGGTGGCGCACCCCACCCGCGGCAGTCCGGCCGCGGTCCGCACGGGTTTCCCGCGCGGTGCGCCCGCGCGCAGAGGCCGCGGCGTCGAGGGCTCCCCGGGATTGACGTCAGCTCCCCGGCGCGCTGACGTCAAGCAAGGCCGTGAGGCCGCCGAGCGAGACGGCCGACTCTCCGAGCGCGCGCGCGCGCGGAAAAGCCAATTTCCGCGAGCGCGCGCTCGCCTCGGACGCGCGACGAGGAAATTCTATAGCCGCGCGCGCGCTTCTGCGGACCGCGGCTTTTCAGCGCGGCACTGCTCTCTTCCGCGGCGCAATGAGGCTTGCGCGCCCGTCGTTATCCTCGTACGTACGCGCGCAAGATCGAGGGGGAGGAATTGCGCGTGGGTGGCGCTTTCCGGGTTGGCGAGCGACGCCGTTAACGCCTGACGCATGTGCGAGGCGAATTCCGGGGATTTACTTCGTTACGCCCGGGGGGGAGGGTGCAGATTCAATTTTACCTTGATGAAACGAATTGATGAGTATTGCCGGCTTCGGAGTAATTTTCTTTATTTTCTGCTCGATCGGGACTTTTTTAGAGGTGCTCGTAAAAGTAAGCATTTCGTGCGGGCGAAGGAAATAATAACTTTTGTTTTAATCTTTATTTTATTTCTTGTAATAATTCTGGCGTGAATGATATTGTTGACGTGCAATGATTTTCTAGTTATTTTTGACGCGCAATTTTACTACTGTAGTGTTACTTCACTTACCCGTTGGAATTATTTAGGCATTAAATTAACTGCCTGTGATATCACGAAGATTGATATGGTTATTATAAAATTACTATAGGTCATCAGCGAAATTTGCATATCATTGTTGTACAAACTATTTTATACAGAGAAACTTTTTCATTATATAAAATTAACTAAATTTACTTTTACAATAAACAACTATTTAATTATTACTTCAATAATCTAGATAAATTAATTATTATAATAATTTTAATCAACTTCTTTGATGACCTGTCAGTAAAAACATTAAAAGCTAATATTCCGAAATAAACCTAAATTCCAAATAAAGACAATAATAATAAGAAGCAAAAATATTTACGTTACATAAACCGGTGAAAATAATATTTTAATAACAAATAAAATATTTTCCCACGATATAAATAGTACTGGTAATTTATTTATTGTGCTACTATTTACACAGCATCGCATGTGTACTCCCCGTTGGAGCATAAAAATGCGCGCATAATTGATTCGCTAACTCGACGGCATCTCGAATCAAGGTTACTATGCACTACAGATTTTTATCTAACGCCATATCGATTTTCTTTACGCGACTTGGCAATTATTTTAATTTTTGACCGTGATGTTGAAACCTTCCTCCACGATAATAATGAATCCATGGAGTGGTTAATCAATGTCGAGTAAATTTTTCACGCGTCAATGAATTCGTTAAATTTGAAAACTTCAAGTATGAGCGAAATCTAATAAGGCATCAGTAAATATAGAAAGCCTTTTCATATTTGATCAAGCCTCTAATCCTTTGAACAAGGGATAACGAAGTACTTCAAATATTCAAAATGTTGACGTCAATTATTCTCATCGCGATATATAATACAATCTACTCTATTATTTTTAGTGTAATTTAAATTTATTCAATTTAATAAAGCTAGCAGGCGACTGAGTAAATCCATTTTTGCATAAAAGTGACCGATTTATTTACTATCTATCTATCTACACGAATACTGTTTCACCCGAGCTGCGCTATTATTCGATGAGCCATTGAAAATCATATTATGGATTGTTTATTTTCAGCAGCCACTACAACCGCGCAAAACGGTTAATAATAAAAGACTAACGTAAATATGGATCAGAATATAAATAAATAAACTATTTTCGTGCTATAGCGATTAAGAATTGGGCATCGATCAAGGTGCTGAATCATGCGGAGGCGTGATTCGCAGAAATCGAATTTTACAAATTTCCCGCCAAAATTCGAGACCGATTTACACGCCTCAATGCATTTCCATGTTTGGGGGAGGAAGCTGGAGGTCGGAATAACTTGGCAAATATTTTGAGCTTTGGCACTGCAGCTTTAATTAAAATAAATTCTAGTATCAAATTAAAACCCGATCGATATAGTGGCGAGCATTCCAAAATTACGCGTTTCAGCAATACGCCCCCGGTCACCGATCCAATCGTCGCCTCTAATGAAAAAAAACAACGTTTCAATTTACCGGCGAAAACTGGCACAGTTCAAGAATTCCACACATTTTACAGGGAGAAGCAGCACATTTCATTGATTTCTACAAAAAAAAAAAAGGGAAATCTATTATATACTTGCATTATATTCTGTTTGACACGAGTACAATGTGCTTCGAATAAACTGTACATATACCTTTCTAAAAACAGCAAAAAAAAAAAAAAAAATACAAATTATGAGATAAATCTTTAAAAGGTGCATTTCTGCGTGGCAAAAATCCCAAGCGCATTTCTTCCGAAAAGTGCATTCGCTTCATCCCATAAAAAATGAAATACGCTTTTTGCATTTTTAGAGAAAACTGAAAAATGAAATGCAATTACTGCTCGATACCCGGGACGATCCCGCCGGCGGCAGCGGCGAAATTAATGCGCGCGTACTACTTTTTATTTTTAACCGCGCGCGATCGAGCCGCGCTGAAATTGACGAGAAATCGCCGCGCCGCTCGGCAATTAATGTTGGAAGCCCCGCCGGGCGATCGAACCCCGACTGTAATATCGCATTGTTCCAGGGGGGTAAGAGGGGGGGAGTCGGCTTCGGCCGCCGCCTAAATGCGGCGCGTCTAAAAGTGTTCGGCCCGGTAATGATTTTCCAGGTCACGAGCGGAGGAGCTGATAACGCTTTTGCGACGCGGCGCGCTCGTCCTTGATCCTCTCGCCGCGGCGATACACATCGGCATCGATTTCTCATCGGCAAATGTGCCGCTGGAAATTGTATCGCTTTAAATAGCGATCGACTTCGCGTCCTCGCCGGGGTGGCAATCGCCGGGGTGCGAGAGACGCGGACGCTAAATTACGCGTAAGCCTTTCTGAGGAAAACGCAGCGACGATGTTCCTCGATGCGTTGCGTAATCGAGTTACTCGGAACGGTCGGGTAGGCACCGTTAGTTCGACGTAAAGATGCGAATCTATTATGAAAACGTATCTATACGACATATTTTATTTATTATTATTTTATTTATGTATTGTAAAAAGTTATTCTATAGATTTATAAGAAACTCGTGCGCACAAGAAAGAATAGTAATAGTTGAAACTATTTTTAAAATTCATTAAAATTACAGAATTGTATTTTTCCTAAATGTAAAACATTTTTTTCTAAAGTCGATAAAAACTAAATAAAAAATTGGCTCTTAATGGACTGTTGAAAAATTAATGTAGAATTTCAAGGTAGTCACATTTTTTATAGTTGCAATGGCTAAATACATCCTTCATGACCTGTAAAGTGCGTTATGGCTTTGAGAGAGTTTTCTTTGAAAATATCAGCTAAATTCAAAAGAGAGTAGTTATTACTCAGATTAAGTCAATAATCAACTTATTCCTGTAAAAAGTATATTTCTAGGCCTAATCATACACTTTTCTTAACTTTCAATAAGCTCATGGTTTCTAGTAATTAAGTAAATTTTATACTTATTGATAACTATTTTGTTGCAACTTTTTAACCTTCAGTTATAATAACATAAAACAATTAAACAATTAGTAATAAGATAAGCTATCTTAATTTGGAAACGTATATAATATGTTGTTAGAAATTCTAAAACACTCAAGAAACACAATATTTAAATAAAAAATGTCGGGTCTAGTGAAATAGACCAAAGAAAAGAGATATAGCCTTGAAAAAAGTACTATACTCTTTTACAAAATTTTCAAGTCTGCGCAGTAAAATTTACGACACCTACGTTAAGATCTCGCAGACGCATGACAAATTTTACACGTCTGTAATCTATCAAAGTAACTTCACTCCAAATACACTCGTCGGAACTGTAATTCAATACACTATGTTAACTATTGTGTAAAAATTTCTCTCCTTTGCAAAATCAATGACGTAAAGAGAATAATTACAATTTTTCATTGAAATAAAATTAAAAACAATAATTTTTAATACATTTTTATTGCAATTGTATCGCAATCATTTTAAAAAAATAAACCAATTAAAACACCGCATCGTTCTGAATTGTATCATTCGTTTCGCTAAAAATAACGAATCTCACATTTCACGATTACCAAGCGGTAATTTCTACTTACGGCGCGAAATTCGCCCGAGTCAACTCGGCGCAACGTACAGCACGAGCGCGTCCCGTTCAAAAAGCCGCGCGCGGTCTTTAAAAGTGTACACTCGGGCAAGTGCCAAGGCGGGTGGGGGGAGGGGGGCAGCCGGTGCAACGCTCGAGTTTTCCTCGCCGCGGCAAATTGCCCCGTCGGGCAATTTTCTAAGCGATTCTGCACTCCGGCAAATTAGCCGGCGGACGAGTGTTCAATAAAACGGTAGGCGGCGACGATTTTTTTTTTCCTCCTCCTCGCGCGCGTCCCTTCGTCGCGACGACGCGTTCGCGTGTGCGTCACGCGCTCGGCCCGCCGGTTAATCGAAGGTAGCGTCGCGAGCCGCCACGTACAACGCTTTTTAAGCTCGGCCGCTGAATTTCGCGCGAGGCGCTTGAAAAAGGTCGCGCCACGACCGGTTGCTTCAGCGGAGCGCAATCTCCCGTCGAGGTGAGTTGGACGTTAATCGGCTAATTAAGTTTCCAGCGTCTGGAGTGACATAATTTTATTAAGCTGTGACGCGAGCTTGTACTTTTTATTCTTCTTTGCTTCTTTTTCGTGGATGAGTGTTGTTTTGAGGGTATTATTATTTATAAACTAAATGTAAACATTTTGAATTTATTAGTTTAAATAAGCAAAAATATTTATAAGATTTTGATAGAAATAAATTTTTATTTCTACTTTAAATTACACGGAGAATATTTTTCTTTAAAATTTAAAAAGAGTTCTGCGCTACAGTGGCAGAAAAGTCGCGAGTTGAATTGTTAAGCTAGAAACTTTTGCAAGAAATTTCCGTAATTTTTAGGGTAAAATATTATATTGTAATAAATATTCTATTTTTACGCACAAATATTGTATTTTTCACGGAATTTACTGTAAAAATTCTGGTTTCCGAGAAAATACTTATACCCACACTTGTTTTCTTTTTCTGTAATTTTGACGAGAAAATTTTTTGCGCAAATGTGAATAAATTTACGTTATATACATATAACTATGCAATATTTTAACTGTAGCGTAGAAATATTTTT
Source organism: Eurytoma adleriae (assembly GCA_900480045.1). Lineage (NCBI taxonomy): Eukaryota > Metazoa > Arthropoda > Insecta > Hymenoptera > Eurytomidae > Eurytoma > Eurytoma adleriae. The sequence continues at coordinate 77,775 of UXGC01000340.1, forward strand.
TATGAATATTCATTTTTAACGCATCATGTTTTTAAAATTTATGAAATTCTCATATCATTTGTTTAAAAAAAATTTAACAAAATTTAATATTTATCTTATGTATTCAATGTCTTTTTTTTTTAATTTTTATAATTCCAGAATACTAATCATAAAGGAACAATCTGCAGTATTATTTAAATCATCTTTGAAATTAGAAAATAAAAAATAGCGTAAAAAAATTATGTACCGATGTACCGATCATCAATTCATTAGATCCATTAGCAAAATTATACCGAATAATGAAGATTCCGCTTCGCGCAAAAAAGTGGTAATCACCTTATCGAAAAAAACCTTACAATCATAAGCTTTTCAGAATATTTCATTATCTGAATTTTCCCTGAATAATCGCTGATTCGGCATTCCCCTAATCAAAGCAATGAAGCTACTCTAACGGACTCAGCAAAAGCGATCCAGCAAAAACCGACTCCCCGCTCAGATAAACCAGCCGCTCGAAACTGCGATCGATCCCCATCACCCGGACAACCCCGCCTTGTATAACAAAACATGAATTACGACGTAAAAAAAACAAAGTTAAATTAGCATCTTTATCTAATAATCCGGCCTCAAGTTCGGAGCACGGGCGGTTCGATCGCGCGAGGCCGGGAATTCCAGCCAAAAATGGACCGGAATATCGTCACTTGCGCGCGCGCCCGCTCGCCCCGACCGAGGCGTCGTTCTATTTATTGCGTCGACGCGGGGATACGGCGAGTATACGAGGGCAAACATATCGTGGATTTTTTGCGGCCGGCCGGGCTCGCCTTGGCCATTCACGGATATTCGCGAAGGGCTATTCCCGATCCGGCCGGCGTTTATTATGCAAATTTTTTCTTTTTCACGATCGAGCGTGAAAGCTTTATGAGGGGCTTCAGGAGAGTACTTTCGCGAGTATTTTTAAAAGCTGGTATCGAGCGCGACTTGATGGATTTTCCGCGGTGGGGTTGTATAAGAGACTAATCGCCGCACGAATTCCAACTATAGTGATAATTCATTCAGGAGGGTTATATTAATAGAGAAGATTATTTATGTTTGTAAATTTATTCAAGACGTAACTTTCAAAACGTGAAAGATCACTCGATTTGAGTGAAAAGCTTAACTTCGAGTGAGTTACTTTGAAATTGATTATTATTGTTCACTCTTTAAATTTCTTGAAGTGAAAATTGTTTTATACGCGCAGTAGAAAGAGTGATAAATTTGCAATTGCCTTCATTGGTCACATCACTAAATTTTCTGAGTTTATCAAAATGAATTCAGTGAATGAAATTTAAAAAGCACACTTTGACTTGAAGAAATGTTTTCACCACATTATATAATCGTAGTTAGCAAGAATAATTACTTTCATGCTGGTAGTACTTATTAAATCTTACGTAGAAGGTACAATAGAATGTTTAAGTAGATACAGACAGGTACGGTAAGACAGTCGGTTATAAGGTATTGGCAGTTTTTAAGAACTACTGCGTATTGGTTTACGGAATTTTTGGTTTTCAACTAATTGTTGAAGCCACGTTTAATACGCTTTTGTTGTTTAAACCTTCAAAAACGAGAAATAAAATATTGTGAAATATATTCAGCTATTACTAAGTAATGTCAAAGCAGTAACCTTCAGATTCTCTACCTTAGGTGAAATCTGAAACTGGGTATGGCTAAAAGCTCCGCTCGGGGATTCGTATCATTTGAGAGGTTCAAGGAGAAAAGCAATTGAAATAGTCATGACTTAGACTAATAGGTTGTAGGGGGATAAATCAATCAATATTATTGCAGCATGTAATAACATAATAATTCATAAAATTTGATTTTAGTTCTTTCTCACTCTTCGATTAATAAAAAAATAAACATTCTTTTCTCTTCTTTATTTACATAGATCATTAATTGTAATTTGCAAAGGATATAGATTAAACTAAGATCGAAATCAATAATTTTAATGGCAATCAGTCTACACGACAAAAGCAAACTCAAACAACCACGATGAAACAATCATGATTTAAAACTTGCAACCATAACAATAATTTTTCCTATTAAGCACATTGTTCTCCATGGCAAGTGCATTGAGCGAGCTGAAAATCATCGGTACCAACGATCGATTAACCGCGAGCGACGTACGTCAGCGCACGTATGTGCAACCGCGCGCGCGCGTCTCCTCTTCCTCGAAACCGAATCGCCGCGGACTCAATAAGAAATCCGTCAGCTCCGCACGTCCTTATCGGCGCATCGCGCGCGCGCGTTCGTGCCGCTTTCTTCCTCGGGCGGGAAAGCGCGGCCGCGGCGAAAAGACGTCAGGCCCCCGCGCCGCTCTCCGTGCGTCACCTCCTCTCCCGCGTGCGCGCGGGGGCACGCGATCGCGCGCCTCGAAAATAAAACTGTCGCGCGTCCGTTCCTTCGTTTTATTTTACCCCCCGAAATAAACGGAGACGAGGCGGCGAAAATATTTTGGCCGACGCGCGATTATCGGCCGAATCGCGTGTCCCGCTGCAGCGGCGCGATTGAATTAGCGGCCGGGTCACGAACGGGCCTGTCTGTGCGGTTTAACGCGCGAGCAGACGTTGGGTGTACGTGCGGCGTTGTGGGCTGGTGGGATAGATTGATTTTTCCTTTTCCGAAGAAGATATTCGTGTATTGATTAGCGCGTTTTATCGGCTTCGAATGTGTATAAATATGCGCGTGAATCACACGGCGAAATATAGAGTTTGTGGAAGCGGCGTGGGTTGTGCGGGGGAGGATGCCGGTGGATAGTGTGGGATGATTAAAAAAAAATCGACGCGAGCTTTGAAAACTATTTATCGATGCAGTTACTTTATATATAACAGTCGACTATTTTCATTTCGAATGTATAAGGTAAATTTGAAATCCAAGAATACATTTTTATCGAGGCGAGCTCTCCTTTTTTTTTGATAGCGGATGATAAATGAGATATTTTTACGGCATTAAGCTTTCATTTGTATTGTCATTTTAATTCTGCTGAAATAGATTCTTGTCTATTTTTTTTAAACATCTAAAGATAAAATGCATTTGAACATTTCACTATATAAAGGCTTTTTAGCAATCCTCTGAAATTTAAAAAGGAACCAGCTTAATTTTAGGCGACATTGGGACAAATTGGGATGTCCATCTTTCATAGAATATCAATGTAGAATGCAATGTGAAAAAAAATTAAATTTTTTAGAACAAAAAGCTCCTGGTGAAATATTAAAAACTACTCAAATAGGAAAAATACTGCTTTTAACTACTTTTAAAATTAGAATTTTCTTTATTCGAAGGTCTCATTTGAAAATAAATCATTTTATCTCAAAAACTGTCTTATTTTATTCCAATGGGTTGTGTTCTATTTCACAAATTTGCTTTTACAAAACCGATATTCTCAATATTCAACAAATTCAAGTAAACGGTAATTATATAATTCTCTACTTGATAAGACTTATCCACTTCTTTCAAATGTTTCTTTTGTTTCTACTTAGTACACACTTCGAAAATAAATACCGCTTTACTGCAATAATTTTCCTTCCGCAAATTAGGCATTTAAGATACGCACGATTGCCTTAACTTTGTATTTCGACGTACGAATATTTAAAGTCTCTATTCTTCAGGATTTACGACTACACGCGCCTTCCATACCGAACCGAACAAAAAAAATGCTAAGTGGCCACGTGTATAACATTTTCCGAATCTCCAACCTTCCCGATTAATTCCCCGCGCCGCTCCACTTTATTCAACCCACCCGTAAAAGAAAAAAACAATCCACCCACCGCAATAATTCAATCCCACATCCAAAACCGCGACCGAGCGATGAACAAAAAGAGAAGAGACCTCCGCTCGTCGACAAAAAAAAAAGCGAAGCGCGAGTCACGCGACGCAGTGCGCGCGCCGGACGAAACGAGAGCAAGAAAAGCTCGCGGCGTAGGGAGGAGAGCAAGAGAGCGCGCCGTTTGACGTCCGCGCGCGCGCTCGCCGATCCGTATATTAAACTCCGGGCGGCGTGCGCTCGCCGGCCATTCCTTTAATTATGACGCACGTCCCGTGGACGCGGCGTAATGCCCGGCGAGCCGCGCGCCAAAAATACGCTCGCGAGAGATGAGCGCGGCGCGCGGGACAAGCGCTGCGGCGCCGAAGCTCATTGAGCGGACCGCGCGCACCGAAAGCCGGAAATTTTCGATCTTCGTGTACGTGTGCGCGCGTAAGCTCGGGCGCGCATCCGCGAGATAGGGGAGCCCTGAAGGATACAGAAGTAAGCTTTGCGAATTCCATCGCGGCTTTTTTTATATGCAGTCGCGCTAAATGCAAACTGAAAGCGCACGTTAACTCCAATTAACGCGCTCGTTAAGCTTAGTGAATAAAGCTCCCGCAGTGAAAAAAGTCCATTACGTAAACTATAACGTTACGGGGTTTTCTAGTAGTCGTAGAAACATACATTAGAAGTTATAGAAAACATTAAAATTTCGGTTATTTTGTCCACTATTATAGTAAATGGTACTTTAAATTTAGTATACTTTATAAAACAACTGCAGTAAAAAATAGTAAATCTTATACTGTGCTCTTTATTACTTTTTACTATAAGAAAATTATCGTAACTTTTTAGTATTATGCACTACCGACTGCAAAAACTGTATATTCAGTTACTATATATTCAGCGAGCTACTTAATTACGTATAACATTGTAAAGTTAAAATTTTGCTTTTTTCGCAATACGGAAGATCCATGAGGCAAGCGCAGTGCGCGCGTGAATCGCTATCGACTTATTTATTGCGCTTTTTTTTATTTCGTTGTCTCTCGTTACGCGCAGGTATCATTTTCTGTTTGCATTATTTATAAAAAGCGGAGTGGCGATCGGCGCGCGTGTCCGTTATCGACGCCGCGGATCGGCGCGTGGCCTCGCGGTTGCGTCTTTAATGGGAATAATTATCGAGTGCACACGGCATTGCGCAAGCGGGAAAGCCGCCGCGTCAATTAGAGGCGAAAGAAGTTTACGCTCGCGTTAATTGGGTTTTTCGTGATTTTTCTTACGCGAGTGTGTGTGTTTGCTCGCGCGCGCAGGTCTGCGTCAAAGGTGTGTAATGCGAGGATCGAGAACCTTTGGCCAATTCATTAACAGGCAGTGATTCATCTTATCGCTCGCTGTATACGCTTCTTTATTTCCCGAGCTTGCGCAAGGCGAATTTTACTTGCGTACGCGGGGCTCGAGGAAATTTACAGTTATTTCTAAATTGGAGAGGCAGCAACCGCGTTTCTTCGACTGAAACTGGCGTGCCAGAAAAAAAAATTGTGGGTCTCGTAAGTCCGCCCAGCCGTTTATCAGAAATATAAATCTACAAATAACTAGTCTTTTTTTTGAAAAATAAAAAAAAAATATTGCATAAAGAATAAAGCGCTTAAAGATAACTTGCAGTTTTACAAGCGTATTTTAACAGAGAGACGGTTTTAACGCGCCTCGAAATAAAAAGACGGGGACGGGGAAAACATTTTCCACCGCGGTTACGGAATTCCGAGAAAATAGTGTAAAAAATCTTTAGAATTGTGAAGCGCTAAACGACGAGACAGCCGGGAAGCGAGGCAGACGAGAAACACGCGTACATATTTACGTACGACTGCTTTACAAGGCGAATATTTCGGCCAACTCCGCGTCTCCACGATGTAGCGAGCAGTCAATTTTCCTTAGTGACTCGTATAAAATAAAGTCGACGTGTCGCCCAAAGCGTTTTAATAATTTTTTTTTAAGTCGGTGGTAAAGAGACTATTTTAAACAGAAAAAAAAATTGAAAATGCCACTGCCATTCAAATCGGAATATTTGCATTTAATTCAAAAGTTCAAAAAGTCTTTTAGAGGCGCTTGCTCGGCATTAAAAATGATTACATGCGTCAGTACTGACGTTCATAAATCAACAACTTTCTTAAGTACGCTTTATACTGTAAAGCCGACGGTTTTTTTAATGTAAAATCGCAAATCTTTCAAAGATCAATTTATAACTATGATTGAAAAAGTAACATTCATTTTATTACTCATCGCCGTTTGGCAAAAAATATTGAACTGCTTAACTCAGACTGACGCACGAATGTCAACTCTTTAACTTTTTTAAAAAAAAACGACGCGTCTACGTCTCACGCGTACGTCAAAAAATGTCGCTGTAAATAATTTAAATAAAAAAAAAAAAATATCGACAGTTCCCATCTACGCACGCACAAACCTCACGATCGCTCATCCCCCGAACCACTAAAAAGGCACCAAAAGAGCAAACTCATAGTCAAGGGTACAGATCCGCCGCCTCATCACTCGTAATACGGAAGTCTAAGAAATACGGAAAATCTTTCCATTCGAGTGAAAAGCCACTCTAGTTTAAAAACATCCGGACTCTAAGCTCCATTGGCTTACTAGAAAAGGAGATGTACTTCAGGTCATGAATTCTTATGATACTTTGTGAATTGTATATTATACCAAAATATGAAGAAAGTCGAAGTAGAAAAGTCTAAAAATGTTAATATTTTAAAAGATCCATTTCTTCAATCTTTTTTGAACATAAACATTAATAATAACATAAACAATCCAATGGTATAGAGTTTTAGTCGCTTTTCAAATTTAATGTTGTTTTCTCCATTTATCTTTTCCTATTTGACGAAATTTCTATCTCACAGAAGATGATGGCCTGCTGTCGAAAAAGAAAATACAAAATTTTGGTCTACGCAATCAAAATAAACCTTCGGAAAACTCTGGCTTCAAAAGCGGCGTGCGTCAGATCTTCCCATTTTTCCTTTCCTCATATTTGGCGTAAAACGCACCCCAAAGTTTCGCAAGCAACCGTGACCCAAAAGTCCCGTCCTCTCCCGCTCAATCTTCCCTCGAATCGCGCGCGGTTTTTCACTCCCCCGCGCTTCGACAGCGGCTGTCGCGCACCCGACACCTCGTGTCACAACGCGCCAGCCGCGGAAAAACGGAGCGCCGCCCGTGAAAAATAGCCCACCATCCCGATCGCATTTTCGTACGGACGATTTTCGCTATTATTATCCCCGGCGCGCAGGTGCGAAAAAAAAGGAGACGGAGATACAGCGGCGGTGCACCGGGCACGGAGTCGCCGAGAGATAGAGCAGCTCGTGCCGGTGGGATAAGGGGGAAGGGAGGGGGGGAGGCAAGGATAGCGAGCGGCGGCTCTGACGTCAATTGGCCAAAGATAACGGGCGAGCGCTGCTGGGTATACGTGCTAGCGCGCGCGCGACGCTCCGCACGCGCGTCCCCCCGCTCGCGCGCTTATCTGAGCCCCGATCCGATCGCCCTCGTCGGCGCTTTTCTTTTTTATCCTATATGCTCCGACCAGCGTGTGTACTCTCGCCGTGGCCTCGGAAACTCGGCCGATCGGCGCTCCCCTCCTCGAGCTGATGCAGTCGAAATATTCGGACTTTGGAGCGGGCCTCTGTGCGTAGGCACGGACAATGCCTTTAGTGGGTTTGGGAAATTTTATTTTACCCTTTTTACGTTTCGCTCGTTGACGTCAGGGGGACGTCGTTGCGGAGGTGATGTTTTTCTTGCGCGCGTGCAGCGGTATACTTCGCAGAGGATTTGATTTACAATTTAAGTGGAAATTTATATTTAGGGATTTATAAGTGGAGTGTAAATTTATATTTAGCGCTGGTTAAAGATTCGTGCGTTCATTATGTACATATCAAATAGTTAATTAGAGATCATTTACGACTCTGTAATATTAATCGTTTGAGATAATCTAAAATTCAAATACAATTATAATAATTCATTTCTTTAATAGATAGCGCAATCTACATTTTGTGCAAATAAATTATTGAAGACGTGTGTTGCACGTACATGGTACACTGTATGCATACGTTTATTTATAAAGTACTGAGTGTATATTACTATGAAATTGTTAAATTAATTTACAACAATAAAATAATTTAATGATATATAAAAAAATAAAAAATTAAATGTCACTGATAAAAAATATTTGAATTTCAAACAAGAAACTCACTATACGCATTTAATAAAGATCGAGCACTTACCGAGAAAATAATAAGCGTCGTATTAAAATAAATACGCATAATTGAAATTATAATTCAGATTCATTTTCAGATAATCTCGTCATAATAATAGTTGATAATTAAAAAATTAGCGTTAAAAACAGCAGAATATTTATAAATGCAATAAGTACTGGAAAAACAAATTTCAGTCCACTCACTTAAGTTAATTAACTATCAAAAACAAAAAATCATTTGACATTCAAGATAAAATTTAGGTCTGGAAAACGCAGTTTACCCACACGATTCGGGCAAATAATAACTCGTCTTTATAAGATTAGCGCGCGCTGAATATTTTCCGTTTATCCGAAAGCCAATCTCAGTGTCACCGGCGCGACAAGTAGAATGTCTTATAAAGCAACGTGCTTCCAATCTCGAGCTTGATTAAACACTAAACGCGCGGCATTATACGTTTCCTATCGTTTTCACCTCTTTCACTTCGCCGCCAAAATCGTCTGCCTCTGCGTGTACATGTATTTTTCGACGCGTGTACAACATCGAAAGTACACTTGCTCGGCTTATCCCTAATGTATAATTCATACGGCATTATTCAGACATACTCATCTTCCGCATATAGTGTAAGCAATTACTCCTGCGCTATCGAAGTTGGGCATCGCGCACGAGCCTCGAATAAAAACGAATTCCTATAAAAATATAATTGCTCGCCATTATCCTACTTTTTTTTACTTTTGTTACATCTCAGGAAGTACGTCGAGTTTATAGTTAGAAAAAAATGTACGTTAACTCTTTCGCGGACTCTTACAATGTGGCAAAATGAAAAATCACTCCAATAGAGTGTGAAATCAATTTATTAAATAAAAATATAATTTCTATAACAGAATAATTGCTCCCAATTAACCAAGTCTTTTTTTATTTTTATGATATCCCAGCAAGTACGTCGAGTTCATTTTGTAGAAATATTTTTCATTACTCTTTCAAGTATTATTACTCATGTAGCAAAATGAAAAATCAATTTATTTAAGAAAAAATTCCTTACTGATTTCACGCTCTTGTACATCATTTCACATGTTAATCAAAGCACTCTTTTCTAGAAAAGACATTCTGTAAGTATCTACTACATGACTAATTTAACTTTTAATTATCCTCGTTTTCAAGATATCAACTGATTATCCGAGGAGATTTTAAAAAGGCGACACCAATGATGAGGCACTCGATATTCCTCGATAAGCCGCGTCGACTGACGCAAAGTGTATCTATCCCTTGCGGACGGGGCGCGCTTTTATCGGTCGTTTACGCATCTCGCTAATTGATACAGCGAATCGCGCTCGATAAAAAGTAATCAATTGACGCGCGACCCACCGACAAGTGGACGCCCGCGCATCCATCAGCTAGGAGTCGCCGGTGCGTTATCGGCCTGCGTTTGCAAAAGTAATACACCTCGGGCGTCAATGGCTTATCGGGATTAACGCGAGCGAGCGTCGATTCGAGTGCAGCTCGAGTGAGCCTGGGAAAAATTATTCCTACGATCGAAACAATCGGATTAGCCGCGCGGTTCGAGGCGCGCCGAGATATTGATGTTAAGATCGAAATCGTTCGGTCGATAGTCCAGAGTTCTAAATTTTTTAAATAATCAAATTATAGATAACGATAAAGAAAAGGGGAGTGTAAGTATAATTTAATGTTTTAGTCAATGAAATTGTAATAAGTTCAAAGAGATCTAAATTTTTTAATTATCCATATTAAAGACATAAGAACAACTAATGGGAAATATAATTATACTATTTTATGTTTATGTTGTTAATTATTTCCTGGTTAATTAACCATTTCATATAACCATTTAGAATCCCGAGCGAGTCTATAATTTATTGGTGATGTACGAAATGTCATGACTTTAGAGTTTGATTTGATTTCTGATAACGACGTTAAAGTTGTCAGAGCGGATTGCACGATATTAAGAGATTAAGTTTTTTCAGACTCAGCAAGTTGTTTGTTAGGGTAAACAAACCAAGCTGTTATACATTTCAAATGTTTAATTAAGATCGGTGAGTAAAGAAACGTCATTTGGAATAAAAAGCTTGAGAAATAGATAAGGGGGATAAAAGTTTAAAAATAGAGATAAGCACTGTTTTTTGGCTAAGAATTTAATCGTGCATTATTATGCCGTAAATGGGCTAATTAAACATTTCAATCGCTCTATCGACTATCAGCAGGAAACATGTAGTTCCACGATGTATCAATATTACTGACTCTTGTGCAGATTGTTTACTTTTTCCTTAATATTTTTTATTGATTTTTCTCTAAACTACTTTAGATATAAAAGTTTGAAATAATTATGCTGAAAATGGAATAGTTTTTTCTTGACGATTTTTCATCTATTTAATGTCTACTATATGGGCGAAAATTATATTCGAAAAATTATTTCATAAATAAGAAAAAACTGGATAATTCCCAGAAAGAAAAACAGAGCCATTCTAAGTTCGATTTGCATTTTAAAAGAGTGGAAAAACCAATCCAAGTGATAACTTAAATTTTGAAAAGCAATTCTACAAAATCAAAGCAACAAATGACTCATCATCGAAAGAAATTGTTTCACTTCAAAAAAAAATCTCCATCCGCGTCTGAAATCTCCGGCCGGCATCACGTGCACCTCCACACAACTCCGCCGCCGGTCCATCGTCGCTAAGGCCGATATCTCATCGGAGCGCCTCTCGCAGCTAGGTCACAGCGCTCTCGGTGTTTACCCGCTCGTTGCAGCTGTGCACGTGAAGCACGAGTGCGTCGGTGCGTGAGCGCGGCTGTTTACGAATTTCCGCGGACTCTCCGCGGAAGATGACGCCGGCCAGTGCAGGCTGCCTATGTGCTCGCGCGATAAAGGAACGCCGACGTGGCCGGCGAGGTGGCGTACGCACGCACGTGACCCGTCCGTCTCGCGCAAGCATCGATTTCAAGCCTCGCGGAGCTCTCATTATTCCGGGGGATCGGCTGATTTCGAATTAGCTCCATTATACCGGCGAGGGCCGTTTTAAGGAAACGACGGGTCGCCCCGCTGAATGGAGACTCCTCGAGGTGGTGCCAAGTGGCGACGGGCATTCGTGTTGTGATAATAATTATATTTAATGCGGGGACTAATTTCGTCCGGTGCGCATTTCCAGAGAGGATTTGGAGCGCCGTTTTATTTGTGGTCAATGTAGCATAATTTTGGTCTTCTATTTTCGAAATAATGGGTTAAATTTTGTCTTAAAGGCGCTTTTGTAGCTGTAGAACGATACGTGATATTAATTATTTTCATAATGTGGAAAAGTAACAAAATTAAAAAATCTGTTCGAGAGAAAAGTTACTTTTTTTCAGAAAAAAATGAAGACTTCGATTCAAGTAGTTTTTTGCTCTTTCACATTCTGAGAGAAGAATGCAATTTTTACTATGGGTAGCGTAAAACTTTATTTTTTTACAAATTACCTCCGCGTTACGCAGTACTCGTAAAAAAAGTAAATCTTGGAAAATTTCGGACTCTCGCTAAATTATCACTCTACATGTCAATGAATCTCCAGAGCCAACAAAAAGAAGGCACCTCGCCCCGAAAATTTAAACCCGAGGCGACGCAATTATCGCTCCACATCCCAAAACACGACGGCTCCGCGTCTAACGAAAATATTTGCCTTCGACGTAGCGAACAACTACACATCGTCTTCGTCGCTCCGCTGACGAGCGGAGACGCGCACAGAGCGAGCCCGGATCCGATCCCGAGTTCGCGCTGATCTCGCCTCGCGAATCGAGCCGCGCGCACACGCGGAAGTGACAAGGTCGCGGGAGGCCACGGAGGATAGTTGCATCAGCGTGTTTGTAGTGCAATTATTACGCGCTGCGAGGCAGCGCGCCGCCCGGGGGGAAAGGACGACGAGCGGTCACCCTGGCGCGCGCGTGACGTCAAGAGCCGCGCGCCAGACACGCCGATTGACGCGCACGCCCGCGCGCCAAATCCTCCCGGGCACTTTTATTTCACCTTTCGCCGCTGTGTCAATACCGGAGCGGACGCGGATCGCTCCTCAGTTTTTTTTCTTTTTTTGCTGCGGAGACCTACTTAGAGAAGCGAGGGATCGCTGGTATACGTGAGATATTTCGGCGGTAGGGAGACGTGCGATTGATTTGTGGTTTTTGGATGTAAATATTAGAGCTGCTTTGTATAATTGCACTGGGAGTAATAGCGGTTTTCCTTTTGTTTCTTTCGTCACATTTATAATTTATCGCAAGGTTTCATCGAGAATAATTATATATTGTTACGACACTGACGCGGGTCTTGCACTTTTAACTACGATTAATTGACTGCGTTACGTAGTATGTGTAGCGCACGTGTGCATGCAGCATGCATAATTTAATTTGTACAGAAATAATTTATTATTAAAATTAAGTAGTTCATAATCCAGACATTTAATATGAAGTTTAATTATTTCCGAAAATAATTTTAGAAAAAAATATCTATACTACTGGAAAAATGTGAAAGGAAATAAAATAATTCATTTATAATTAAATTTAAAAATAGATTTAAAAAAAGATACAAAATATACGTATACAAAATCATATATGGATTACATTGTTTTAATTTAAAATATTTGAAATAAGAAAGCTCTGTAAGTAGTATAAATCCACTGTACTACTGTAAGTAGTATAAATCCGCGTACTATGAAATTTTTATTGAAATTTTGAATAAAAGATTTCTGTTAAACTTAAAAACTTTTTAATTTGTGAAATCGTAAGAAGAGAGTTTTTAAAATTGCAAAATAGCGATCGATCATTTATTAATTGAAATATTGCAATTTCTTTGCATAAAGTTTCGTTAAGAAAGTCTTATTCATTATGTAACTTCCGAGTAATTTAAAAATTAAAAATTTTTTAAGAAACTTGCACTGTTTGACCTTTTTTGTTATAGTGAGAACATTTTACTTCCTGCATTTGAGGGTCACAGTACTATCGATGCATCATGCAATATTGATTATTGAATGTCTGTACACTGTATGCAATTTAAATTGCAGTAAAGTATACACGCAAGTTAATAGATCATCGCGGGCTTTCGATATGCAAATTTCCACCCAAAAGTTAACAGATTAATCAAAATTTACTCGTTCGATGAATCCCCTTCTGTTTTCTACACTAATTAGAGAAGCGTTCACAAAGAGTCTCATACATTTCACTGACGCATGAATGAATTCCTTGTCTATGATTTTCCCCCGATAATTTGCGCACTCGACGTAAACCAACGAGTCACTTAGCAATAATTGATTACTTCCGATTCAACTACCTACAATCAAACGACAAAAATCATAAAGCGACGAACCTCGTCCCTGCACATAAAATCCGGCCTAGACCACTCGCGCGTGCGGGTTACAGCCTACACCCATCACCGCCTCTCTCGAAAAAGGAAAAAAAGCTCGCACCCCCGGGCGCTCCGCGGGGGTGGCGCACGTCACGTCGGTGGTCCACCGTCGGCGGACAGGGGCCTCGAAATTCCGTACGCGCCAGCAGCGGCGCGCCTCGGAATCCCCGCAATAAATCGGGCGCAAGCTCCGCTAACGAGCGCGCGCTCGGCGGCGGGGCGGCGCGGGGGAGGTGTGCGGGCGCGCGCGTCAGCAGCGAGTAGTAGTAGTGTACGTACGTTACACGGGGCCGCGGGGTGGGGGCCAGCCGGGAGCATCGGCTCTAAGATGGCGGGCGGTGGCGCGGCGCTGGCTCGACGGCAGTCGGTATCGAACCGCCGCGGCCCGAGTGTGTGCGCCGCCGCGCCGGCGAGCCTGCTGCCGAGTGGGGCTGCCCGCGCGCGTCCCCGGTGCAGTGCGCGACTCGTTACGCGCGTACGTACAAGTGCGGAGGGCCGCCCCCGGTGCCGCGCGAGGACGACGACGTCGATGGACCGCAGGTGCGCAGCGGCCCCAGGACGACCCGGTGGACGCCAGTAGCCGGAGGCTCGCGCGCGCGGACGTACGTCGCCCCCCGGCCAGCCGTAGGCAGGAGTGCGCGGGCGCGAGCTCGGCCGCACACCTATACCTGCGCGCCCCGTCGGACTCGAGCAGCGGAGCTTTCGCAAGCTCAGGAGGTTCGTGAACCCTTGCACGGGCCACTCGTCGCCGTCTACCTAGCGGGTCTCGCCCTTTCGCGCCGGGCAGTCGCGTTGTACGCGAGTTGTTGCGTCGCGCGACGATTAGCGCCGGGGAGGTGAGAGGAGGTGGCACGGAGCGCAAAGATTATTGACCCGCGACGAAATATATCGAATGCATTCCTACGGAGCTTTCGACGTTTTATTCTATACCTGCTGTTGCTTTTTTCTTAATCGAGGGAGGTGGATAAAGGTGCTTTGAAGCTTTTAGTTACTTGATGGTATTGACGGTTTATCGAAAACGGTGATTTACTTTGATAATGTGAGAGAGTGAAAAACAACTCGATTCGAGTGAAAATGAAGCCCTACGAGCTTGCAGCACATAAGTAGCTCCAAAATAAAGAAATTTTTTTTCTCGAACGGAACGACTTTTTCTAATTTTGACTCTTCTACATTATGTCGACGGTCCGCCTTTTTTCTATAACAATTATAAGGGTAGAATTATGTTTTAGAAAAGTTTTATGTATTACTTTTTTACGAGACATTTAAAACGTAAGTTTAAAAAGTAGTTTACAGTTCTTAGCTCGATAGTACATTTAAAACAATCCATTCCTCAAGACTAAACTTCAAACAAATTTTCTCCTCTCATTTGTAGTTCCATTAAAAAAAACAGTAATAAAGATAATCTGCTAACAATTGAAAAAAAAAACGTGATGCATCGTAAAAACAATTCAATGGGGATTGTCACACTGCGGATCGCCAGCGTCACCTATCGCGGAGCTTGCACACCGTCCGATATGATGGGAAAGGCGAGTCGATGGGGGAGGGCTGCCCTGAGCGACAGGGGGTTGTAAGACAGCGATCGCTCGTCTCTCGAAGTAAAACAAAAGTTTCGTCCGCCGAGAAAAGGTATATAGTGCGCGTGCTCGGCGGGCGTTAAAGTTCGTCCTCGCCCCCGTGAAATCGCTCCGAGCACGACGAGGCGCAAAAGTTCTCGGTCACTTTCCGCCTTCCTCTCTCTTTCTCCGCGGCTTATTTTTAAAGTGTCTGAGTTATTGAAACGCCCGAGGGTATACCACTCGCCGGAGACAAATAAGCCCGTGGAATTTCTTTCTCGTCTCGCGGAGCTTTCGAGGCGCGCACAAAGAGCTTGCGAGACGGACGCGTCTAAAAAAGATAGGCGATCCTCGATCCTCGCGGTACGCGTTCGAGCGATCCCGAAGGGTGTACGCGTACAAAGGGGTACGTTTCGCCCGCGCACAAAGGAGGCGCGGGGAGAATTTCTCGCGGGCCTTTGTCCGGGCTCGCCGTGCAGCCCTCCGCGACGGGGCCAATATTCCTTCACCCGCGGCGCCCTCGCTTCGATAAACAACGAGCGAAAGTTCGCGCGGATCGTATACCTTCTCGTATACCCTTTTTTTTGTATACCTTCTCGCGTGGAGCCGAGCACACACGGCCAATCGGCATACCGCGCGCTCGGCCGCGGCTTTATTTACGCATGGGCGCCAGCTATTTCCGAGCTTGCGCCACCCCGTTAATAACTTCGCTCCCTCGGCCGCCGATACCTGCTTTTGTCCGCGGGCTCTATTTTCGCGGAGGCGCGCGAAAAAATCGCCGAGGTGAAAAGGGAGCTTGCGAGCTTCTCGCTGTAAATGCGTGTGTGTGTGTATACGTGTGCAGCGCGCGCGCGCGACCTCCCTGACGTCAGCGCGGCGTTCGTAAATTTCCTGCCGGCTGACGAACGCCCGACGTGATGCACCGCAGCGACGATATTTCATCCGCGTGCGTCAGATGATTATCTCGTTGTTTTTTTTCTTTTTTTTTAACTCTCATTATCGCGGTCAAAGAAATATTTGCTTTTTGTTGATTTTGGAGAAAAAAAAACATGCACTTCGAGTGCATGAAAATCGTCGGCGGAGCGTAACTGAACAATAAGGCTGTAAATCGCTTATTTCAACAAAATTAAGATGATGAAACAAATATTGATTCTTTCCTTTTTTTTCTTGAGGTATTATATCTAATTAACCTTGATACATTTTTATGACTGGATTATAGCATAATCGTTTTATGAATGTCACTATCGTCTATAAATATGCGTTATATTGAGTTCTCATGGAATTATTAATTAAAAATTGAAAAATCTATGTTACGCTTATTCAAATAATATAATACATGCGCCTATCACTGCCTTCATCATTCAATAATAAAAATATTTGTCCATCAAAATAGATTCGACCACAAACGAATGAATAAAATCGGAAACAACGAAACAGAATTCCCCGTGCTCGCGTTTGAAAAAAACTGTTGAATTTGCTCCACCCACCAGCTATTGTTCGTCACGCTCGTACGAAAAAAAAGTATATATATCAAGAGGAAACACCCGATCGGCGGAGTCGCGAGCCGTATACACCCTTTGGAGCTGTTTTGACAGGTCGCGTCGCAAGGGCAGGTCCTTTGTGGCGCGGCGACCGCGCGGAGGGCATGTTCTTTTCTCCGACTCGCTCGATGGCCCTCGTCGGGCGCGCGCCGCGGTGGGGTCGCACCGCTTGGCTCGCTACACCCCCCCGCGTCTTGACTTTTCTCTATCGACCGCGCGGATCTCTTTGAGAACTCGCGCCCGGCACTGCGCTTCTTTTCGAGGGGATGCACCGGCGGAAATCTTGTATTCGGAATTGTTTCCCTAACGACAAGCCGACTCGGCGAGGGGGGAGAAATCGGCTTTAAAGTTTCGAAGCTGGATTGTCGGAGGAGGGAAACTGTTGTTTGGCTTACGTGCTGTGCTTTGCGTTTAGGAGCGTTTATTCGAGGGAAAAAAGCAATTTAATGTTTCTTTTTTACGACGACGCGTGAAGTTTTAATGAATCCGTGCGTGTGATTAAGTACGCACTTTCCGAATTATTTGAAATCGGTAATTGTAATGTTAATTACGAGGAACTAGAAATTCTTTTGAATTAAAATCAGTGCGTACTAATCAAGGTTGAGAAAAAAAACAAGACCGTGAATTTTTTACGCACTGTAATCAAAACGATCCATTGTCCTTTAACTCAATTCATTTAAAAACGTATAGAAATATATAATCTTGAATTAAATGAAATCCGAATAGATGGATGCAGCCTTGTGGCCGCAAGGTCTCTACTTAAGCTCCAGAAGTGATCTGCAGAAAAATTTAAATCACTTACTGCCTCTCGTAACGACTACAATCAACGTGTACACTGTAACATGCAAATTTCGTCATTGGCATCCAATCGTATCGAAATTTAAAATAACCACCGCGCAAATCTTCCGGTATAAACATCGACGAAAGCGCGAGCGAACAATAAAACGAAAGTATACGCGACCTTTAAAAAAAAAGAAAAAGAAAGAAGCGCGGAGTGACTCGTGCCGTCTCGGGTCTATGCCCTCGGAAGTGAGCGATGAAAAAAAAAACTTTAATTTGCAATCCGCCTCTAGCCGTGAGGTCAACCGGTCCGTAGGCGTGCCACGGTTGCGTCAGCCGCGCCGCTCGACCTTGCGCTCGCGAGACGAGGGCCCTCTCGGTCCCCGCGCGACTTTTGACACACACTGCACACACACACACACACACTGCACACACACACATGTAGACGCGCCTCCGAACGAGGAAAATCGCGCGTCGCGACGCCTCTTTGTTTTGAGAGCGCGATGACGCCTCGCGCCGAGTCACCTGAGAGCACGCGATAGGCCAGGCGGCTATACTTACGCGCCGCGCACGGACCGTCGGCTACGCTTTCGCGCTCGTGATTAAGCGCGCGGAGGCCGCATTTTCCGCGCCGAGACATTTTTTCGCATCGATCTCGACGGGACCGGAATGCTCCGGCGGAAGATTGATGGGACTGCTTTCTTGCTTTTTTTTTGCGTGGGCTGCTGATACCGATAGCTTTTTTATTGATTATTTACCAATTTCATTTGGATACATTGTTGAAGGATTCAATTGAAAATCAATGATTAACATATTGTAAAGTTTTTTTATTTGCTAATAATATGTTGTCCATATCGAATAAATAGTGCACAGAAAAAAATAAATAAAAAATCTAACTGTTTCAAACTAGATTAAAATGCAATGGATTATAAAAAGTGAAAATAGCAATGTAAAATCAGTAAAATTAACTTTTCACGGTAAAAACATTATCAAGAAACAGTTTATTCGGATCGTAATATCAATCTTAGATGTTAATTCTTCATTTCTAAAAAGTAAATACTATGCATTTCCTTAAAGCTATTTCTACACGTATTTATGCAAAAAAAATTAACATTTTTTAACTAAATCTACTGTATAAAATCTTATATCTGCTCATTATTTTTTTCGTGTGTATACAATTTAATTGGATAATTAAATTAAATCCAATTAATATTGGATAAATAGTCGAATATTTTCGCAGATTGAAATTTCAGACTAAGCGAAATATATTTTTCATAACTTAATTGCCCATAAATGGAATTGGTACAACAGCAAAAAAGTTAAAGCCTTCATAAATAATGTTTTAATTGAATGCGATGACACATGAAATTGACATTGGTTTATTTCTGATTTTAGGTGAATAATAATAAAAACGGCAGCGGAGCCGTTGAGAGTTAAATTTTGCATCGTTCGCAAAACAAGCAATTTATGAAGCTAAGATGGACACGGGAGCAAGTCAGGGTAAAAAGCAGATCCGCGTGGGATTCTACGACATCGAGGGGACCATCGGCAAGGGAAATTTCGCCGTGGTCAAGTTGGCGAGGCACCGAATTACGAAGACCGAGGTAAGCACCCAGCAGATATCAAAATAGACCCGAAATTTGCTGCAGATAGAAAATTTATAACGAGCGTATGAGGAAAAAATAAATTCGCTGACACTACTTTTGTGCTAAAGTCTCAAGTTTAGATTCGGATCGTATTCTTTATTTATTTTTTCAACCACTAACTTCTTCTGTTACTTTATTTCTTTATGATGCGTCTATAAAAATTTCGAAAACAAACAGAATAAACTATAACGCGTTATTCGCTACAAAGTCTAAATAAATTCAAACTTGCGATCACTAAAAAAAGAAAAAAAAGTGTAAAAATCTGAATCATTCGCTCGACATAGGAACGTTAAACAATGCGAACGCGTTGGCGCGTTGCCAGGCGAAGCTCGGTGACTTTTTTTCGCGCCTCTTTAGCAAATTCGCCTGCTCCCCGCAAACTTCGCGATCCAACTCGTTTAGAAAAAGAACTGCGACGGGATATATATAATAAAAGGAGCGATCGTCACGCGATTGACGCTCGTCCTTCATTACCCCGCGGCGCGTAAGAAGCGTGCGGTGCGCGCAGCGCGCCAAGGCGACTCGTAAAAAGCGCTTATCGCGAGGTATACGTGGCGGAAAAAAAGGAAAATCTCGCGCGCGAGGTCGGCTTTGACGACGCCGATTCTAGTTCAGATTAGAACGCCATTCTTCGAAATTTCTTTATTCGCTTTTTTTTATCGGACGCCTTTAAGCGTATCGGCGATTGTGCGAACGCAATTTGTTTTTCTTTTTGTACTTCCTGTTGTTTTCTTTCCGTTTTTTTGTTTTCCCCCGCTGCCTTTGCGCGATTTTTCTTTTTGTCGATGTAGTAGCGGACAAAAGGAAAAACTCGTCATTATGCATCTCAGCAATTATGGCGTACCGCTAAATAATAAATGTAGGCATTTAACTTAACAATGAAAAGTGTACAATTATTACTCTCCATCGAAGTTGAATAAGTGAAACTTCAGCGTAATATAAGTGAACGGTCATTTATTCTACATCAAAGGTCTTTTTATACTCATTACAATAGACACTTGATATTAAGTAAGTGCATTTCACACAAGTTTCTCTTATACCACAAACGAATTTGAAAATTGTTAAGAAATCGCGAGATTAGTCCATTCCATTAGCGCCTATAACGAAACATTCGCACACGCGTTACGCACCTGCGAGCCCGCAACCGGGCATTATATTCTACGTAAAAAAAGAAACGTTCCGTCGGCGGAACGTGCAATCAGTTTAAAAGCAATAGCTCGAGAGCTTGACAATCGGCCGGCGAAAAACTCGCGCACTTAAGTATCCGTTTCCTCGAGCGAGCCGACAAATAAGCGAAAGAGCGTAACGCGCGCGCGGTTCCCGCGCTACTTCCCATTGTGATTCTCTCCGGCGCGCTCTTTTTTTTTTTTATCATTCCGCGTCAAAATAAACTTGGCGATTCGCCTTGTAACGCGACGACCTCGATTCCTTTCCTTTTCGCCTCGCCTCTCTCGGGAGCCTTTAGACTCTCCCGGCGAGTTTCCGTCAAATCTCACGCGTTCGCTTCTTTTTTTGCCCGGGCGTAGGTGGCCATTAAGATAATTGACAAGAGCCAGTTGGACTCGACGAACCTGGAGAAGGTCTACCGCGAGGTTGAGATTATGAAGCAACTGGAGCATCCGCACATCGTCAAGCTTTATCAAGTGATGGAGACGAAGAATATGCTCTACATGGTGAGGATTACTATTCTGCTTTTTACTGTTTGTTGAATTTTTCTGATTTTACGGCTGCATGCATTTGACGCGTGGGTGGGCGTTACGAGAATATATGGTTGAGAAATTTGTATTTATTAATTAAAAATCTTTTTACTTTTTACTATATTTCTTTATATTTCAAATGGGATTGTATAATAAAACTTTAAAACGTACAGTTTCGTAGAGTAAATTTATTAAAATATTACGGCAATGATGTGGTGCTCAGATAGTCAATCTAAGTTTTATACTTCAAGTGTAGCAGTTATGGAAATTTTATACTGTACAATTAATGATAATAATTTTTATATCTGGAAGGAAGATACCATATACTCGTAAAAGATGATAAATAGAGATTTTGAAGTCTCACATGTAGTTTAATACGGCTTATCAAAATTGACGGCATAAACCCAAACAACTTTACCTCAGTGATCATTTGATCGACAAACTTCAGCCTTTATAAAAACACATTTTACTAAACTTTTACATAGTATCTAATATTTGATCTTAAAACGCAACCTATTCAACTTTTGTTTAAATTTTTCACTGAAAACTATATAATTATTCTAAAATTAGTCACAAATTAGTCTTATCTAAATTCTCATTCAACGTCATCAAAATTTATTCATTTGTTTGTCATTGTACAAGATGATGAATAAAAGAAAAAAGTACATGATTAAATAAACAATGATTAAAAATTAATCAATTAAAAATTAATACATGATTTAAAAAAACAATGATGTCTATGAAATGCGCAGGTGTGCGAGTACGCGAGTCGCGGCGAGATCTTCGACTACATAGCGAGGTACGGCAGGATGGGCGAGCCGCGGGCGCGCTCGACCTTCGCCCAGATCCTGTCGGCGGTGGAGTACTGCCACGCGACCGGGGTCGCTCACCGGGACCTCAAGGCCGAGAACCTGCTGCTCGACGCCCAGATGAACGTGAAGATCGCGGACTTCGGGTTCAGCAACCGCTTCGCGCCGGGCGAGCGGCTCAGCACCTGGTGCGGCAGCCCGCCGTACGCCGCGCCCGAGGTCTTCCGCGGCAAGCACTACGCCGGCCCCGAGATCGACGTCTGGGTGAGTCTCTTCGTTCTTCAAGTTCATTAAGGTTTATATTTCGTAAAAGGATGATTCTGCAACGAAATTGTATTGTAATTTTGAAATTGTTATTTCATCAACTTTTATCTGAAGCTAATTTAAATTGCGTTTTTAAACAAAGCATGTGCAATTCACTTTTATATTCTTTGAGTAACAATGTAACGCCATAGAATAAACGAGGAATTTTAAAACGTACTGAAAAATAATATATGAAAAACCTAATTCTTGCGCTTATGTATAACACGAAATGTACCATTTTGATGCCTTTCTATATTGTTTAAATATTGACTTTTTTTGATACATTAAGTTAGTCAAGTTTGAAAAGCATATCCGATTGAATTAGAATCAATTTTATCATTTATGCGTATAAATCCCTTTTTTTAAGTAAGACTAACATCGATAACTAAATGTATTTTGAAAATGCGATAAGAAATTTACTCATTTCTTTTTATTTAATTCAATAAACCGTAATATTTCCAAATACTATAAATAATCTTAATGTGTATCATTTATTTTTTCAGAGTTTGGGAGTCGTATTGTACGTGCTCGTTTGTGGTGCTTTGCCTTTCGATGGCTCGACCCTCCAATCGCTCAGAGACCGCGTACTCAGTGGTCGATTCCGCATTCCGTATTTTATGAGCACAGGTCAGTTGAAAAGAAATATCTTTAACTCATACTTACGCAAGCCAAAAAAAGAATGAAAATTTTCTCGTTCAAACAAGTAATAAATACATTTAATGTAAATTATATAATGCAAAAAAAATCGATTTGCTAATTTAAAAATTAGTGTTATACAATTGCTTAAAAATGAATTAAGTAGAAAATTTTCGTATTGGAAAAAAGTATTAATTTTTTTAAAATTATTCTTCAGATAACTGACTAATATTAACCAATTAACCAGATATCGAGAAAACCTAAATTAAAGTTTTTTCTGATAAACGAATTTAATTTCCAAGAAGTAAAAATCTATTGATCGTTATGCGAGCCAAATAAACTGTTATCGTGTAGATTAAGCACCAGAATTTAACAATTAATGATCTAAATTTAAATTACATAAATATGAGGAAAGTGCCGATTAATCCAACCGAATTGATTAGATCTGATCATTACAATTATCCGTTCAATTAAAAGGTGCATTACGAAATCGCACGGCCGATAGCAAGGAAAACACAGTTCAAAGGCGCGTTTGCGACGCTCGTAAAATAATACTCGCCTATTAATAATCAATACAACCTGAGAATATTGATTTTACGACTTAGTCGACTAGCAACCGCGGCGAATCCAGCTCACTGACCGAAATCCCAATTAGCAGTTAAAAGCACGTAGCCGAGAACAATTGCACGTTTCCTTTGTTTCCTCGCGGCGTTTCTTTAACGACCGACGCTGTTTTCAAATTACGCAATGTAGTTTCGCAATGAAAACGGCCGAAGGCGCCAATTAGTCGGGTCGTATGCGGATAGCCGAGAGTAAAGCGTCGTGTTTTCCGTTATGCGCAGACTGCGAGAGCTTGATACGCAAGATGCTGGTGCTGGAGCCGGGCAAGCGGTACACCATACCGCAGATAAAGAGGCACCGCTGGATGGCCGGGGCGAGCGAGGCGGTGCGCGCCGTCGTCCCCACGATCTCGCCCTCCCTCCAGGAGCCCAACGAGCAGATACTCAGGCTCATGCACAGCCTCGGCATCGACGTCGCGCGCACTCGCGAGGTACGCACGCCAAAAATCCTTAAGCTGTTAAGGGAGAGCGGCGTATGCTTGGGACAGACTGCACGATTAATCTGGGCTGTCTATGTATTAGGGTAGTGTAATGGTCCACTACCCTAATATATGATGCGTCACGTTTAGGTCATCGTGACCATTAGGTCTATTATCCCTCATTATTAAATCCGCTCTCTCTTAAAACAATATTTCTTTAACGATGGGAAAATTTGCTAAGATTTTTTTTAATACGTGCATAATATTTTTCTTGCAGTCGTTAAGGAATAACAGTTACGATCACCACGCCGCTATATACTTCTTACTCCTCGAAAGACTGAAGCAGCACCGGAGCCGGACGAAGGATGAGAAATTCAAATCGAGGTACGTCCAGGCATCGACAAAGTCATTTATACATTTTCACGCAGACTCGTGTACGTGTGCGACTCGCGGCAGCGATCGATAGTTTATAAGTACACTAGAACTTTTCTCGCCACTCGTGGCACGTGAAGTGAAAAATCGAATTTTAATGAGAAAATTTACATTTTTCATTAAATTTCAATTTCAAACTTATTACGTGACACTTTTTCAAGAATATGAAATTTTTTAATGCCGGAATGGACTGAATGCTCACGGAATTAATTATTTAGAGGTGAATAAAAGAAAAGAGATTGGTCAATTGTTTCGCGATTTTTATTTTCATTTTGGTAAATTTAAAAGTGTACTTGTAGACTTCGATCTTCGCACTGCTAAAGCTTAAAAACATACTTACACGCACAAACGAGTGAGAAAAAGATAATAGCAAAAATAATTGTTGTTAACCCCATCTTAACGAAACTAATGTAATATTTATAAGCAATTAACTGTGAGCACACTAACACCGATTTATTTGTTTTTCAAAGAGCACAATACAAATATCTAACACATCCAAACTACACACCTGCACCACCACCACACTGACCACCTCCTGCGACACCGACTAAAAAAAAGCAAAAAAAAAATTAGCGAGCTATAAAAATCGTGAGTCTCGCCTCCATTGTGTCACTGCGACTTCTGCTTCCGCCTGCCATTCATCGTGGGAGATAAAACGACACGCACACGAAAATAAAAAAGACGCCCATTGGTGGAGGGGATTATGAAATGCATCGACGACGACACGTCGCCCGAAGGAGTTTTATTTTATAATGTTTTTTGTTTTGGTTTTTCTTTGCAGTGATAGCTTAGTCGGACGTTGATCGGGTCCGCCGAATAGTATTGAGGATGAGACTGATTATTGTCGAGAGACAGATCGTTATTATGGAAGAGCGCGGCTGTCTCTTTCAGTTTTTTGGTAAACCTTTGCACTTGAACAAAAACGACAATTCCTGCTTGTTTCTTCTTCACGATTTTTCGCCTCCTGTTTTAAATAAACCTCACTTTTTTTTTAAAAGTACACCGTTTTCTTTTCTTTGTACACACCATTGTTTTTTAATTTCACTTGTGGGTTTCACACACTCTTGCAATTTCTACTTTTCAGCCTTTGCGACGTACGCTTCATTATTATTATTACTATTTTTCATTCGACTTTGTACTTATTTATGTGGCGGAAATTAACATGACTCTGAATGAACGTTGGAGCCTGGAATTTCCGCCACAGCATTACCGTCATAAGTATATACGGCTTATTTGGATTTAACGCTTTTTGAGTTTCCTGGTTTCATTTAACTCTCGATAATTTAGTATTATCTACATGATTTTGATTAAAATCTCTGAATTTTTACAAGTTATAAAGAAAATTCATTTACACGGAATTGTGAAAAATTCAGAGAACTTTTATGAAGCAACATTTATTTTTTTATTTTTGTAAAGACATTGTTGTGCAGTACGTTCATCGTTATACCTGAGAAAAATCATCAGTCACAACGAAATTGGTGCTTTTGTACATCAATAGGTCATTTCACCAAAATAAAAGCAGCCTTATACTAAGCAATAGAAACTTGTGTACTACAGTACTTCATTCGCAATCTCATCTGCCCTCTGTTCCGTAGATACTTGCTTCTCTTCTCTAAATCTGTGTTGGGTTTGTTCATGCAGTAACATTTTTTAAACCGAAACATGTGTCACCCGAAGCTTGGTAAATAATACAGTTTCATGAACTTGCGACTAAAAAAAATATCATAATCCAACATATATCGCCTTTTGGTAATGCGGCACGTATTAACTAACTTGATTCATTGACTTTCAACTTTGCAACATCTGTTAAGCAGGGAACACGTTGAATTTTATAAAACACTTATATCAAACTTATTTGATTGAAACAAATTACTTTATTGTATTGTATTCTTTAAAATGAAAATGCAATTATAAAATCCTAGATGAGTATTAAGAAAATTAAATAAGTTTCATTAAGATGATAAAAGAAAATAGTGTGTTGAGCAGTCTCTATTTAAGATTTTTATTATAAAGTTTTATAAAATTGAATCCTAAAAGATATGTTTTATAAAAAACTATATATCAATTTTTTTATGAAACACGTTTTATAAAAATTTTGCAATTTTTTTCACGCGAGGTATAGACAAACGCATTTTAAGCAAATTCTAATTTTCCAAAAGAAAACGTTTTGAACAAGTGCCGAGAAAATTCAGCGTGTTCTCCATCCCATAATAAAAGAATCGCGCTCGATCCTCGATCCCCCGTGGTCTCTCTCGTCGCACGCCGACTGACGTCCCCCGCCCGGGCTGTTGCAGAGGCCGCGAGGACATGGGCCGCAGCGGCAAGCGGTTCAGCTCGACGAGCTCGTCGACGGACGAGGGCTGCTGCAGCGCCGAGGGCGAGCTCGAGGAGGTGCCGTCCGGCGACGAGCTGCGCGACGCCCAGATAAAGCTCGAGGAGCACCGCCTCGGGCTGGACCGCGACATCAGCCAGCGCATCGACAGCCAGATCGTGAACCGCCGGCTGAGCGACTACCAGCAGCAGCACTTCAGCGAGTCGGGCTCGCCGATCCTGGAGCCGATGGAGCCGGCGGGCGGCGCGGCGCCGGCCCCGGGCCAGCCGCACCCCGGCCAGATGCAGCACGCGAGCGTCAACGGGAACGGCCGCGCCGCGGTATTCGGCCACGGCGGCAGCAACGCCGGCAGCTCCTCGTCCGAGTTCTTCGAGTCGAGCTTCGACTCGGGCTGCCCGCCGGACTACTCGACCGCCTCGAGCTGCTTCACCAGCAGCCTGCCCTCGTGCACGCCGCCGCCGCCCAAGAGCCCCTCGCCCCAGGCCAGCAGGATATCCAGGGTCGCGGCGCAGGGCAGGCGCGCCTCCGACGGCGGACCCAGGCTTCTCTTCGCGCAGCAGGGAGGCGGCGACCGGCCCGTCAAGCAGAGGAGCATCCAAGGTACGCCAGTCTCCGTATTTTTCATTATCGTCAAAGAAGGCTGAATTTTAAAATAAAAAATAGAGTCATTCGTATCACTTCTTATAAAGTCTAATACATCTCAAAGAAGGTCTTTTAATTGCTGTTTTTAGAGTACCAGAGTGAAATAAATTTGCCTAGGACCTGAAAAATTCGTGATATCATTGGTACGGTACTCTAAATTTATCAGGTTCTGGAAGAGTTTACTTTCCTTTAGTACTTTAAAAATAACAAATTAAAATAGGCCTTTTTTGAGATACGTTAGTCTTTGTAGGAAGCGATGATACAAGTTATATAAATAATATTCGACAATGAGTGATAGAATGAAGAATAAAAAAAGAATTCATTAACTGGGTCTAAACGTGTATGGTAACGAGGGCATAAAGGTATCTTTCAAGCAAATGAGTGTAAAGCACAATTTTCAACTTTAAAAAACTCTTGCATTGTTGAAAAAAATTGTTGAAAAAATCGATGGAATTTTTGTCGTCATTAAAATTAAATATCACTAAAATTACTATAAGATTATTCATCATATAACATACAGATAGATAGAGCCTATACATAGGGGTATTTCTTTACTTTCTTTTGCGCTTATTTTTTGCGCAACAATAAAGTTAAAAATACAACTGGGCAACGTTCACTTGCAGATTCCGGCAAAGCGAGGGGTCACTTGGACCTGGTGCACCTGCGACCGCCGCCCGCCTCGCCGCAGTCCCAGTCGCAGTTCAAGCTGCGCAGCGTCGACTCGGGCACGCAGCTCCAGCTGCTGGTGCAGCAGCGCATGCTGCAGCAGAAGCGCAGCCTCTTCCACCGGCACCGCAGCGGCGGCAGCCCGACGCCCCTCGCCGGCTCGGCCAACAGCTCCGCCTCCAGCTCGTCGGTGCGCATCGCCGAGCACCTGCCCCGCCAGGACAGCTACAAGCTGGTGCACCGGGGCGGCGGCGGCCTCCTCGGCCAGCGCCACCACAGTCCCCTCGGGCCCCACCAGCACCCGCCGCAGCAGCAGCACCTCCACCATCACCACCACCACCACCACAATCTCCGGCTGGACGACGACTTCCTGAGCAGGGAGCGCGACGAGGAGCGCTGGAAGAGCCTGCCCTCGAGGCTCGCCGCCGACTGCCAGTTGGCCGAGCGCACTCTACTCTGGAGCCAGCAGGTAACGTCCTAGAGAGCGCACGCCGAGGTAGAGCCCTACGTGAATTCCCTTCCCGTTGAGCCGCGAGGCGAAAGACGCATTCGAGCTTGGCTCGCTGTCCAACGCTGCCCGACGACACCTACGCTCGCACACGACACACACGCATATGATACATTACTTACGCTGAGAGAAATGTTTTAGTCATTTTTACGAAAAGATATAGTTGCAGACTGACATTTAGAGACTTTTTGAGGTAGCGTAACTAAAACTAATGTTTCTAAACAAATGGTAAAAATTTTACAAACTTATAGTCTGCGTCCAAAGTACCACATCATCTGGTAAAATTTACTGAACTTTTTTTAAAAATTACATAAACATTTCTCTCAGTGTACTCTCATAATATAGAAGAGTGAAAAATGACTCTATTCGAGTAAAAACTCTCCAAAAAACTGAGTCTGTCTAAATTCAATTGACTTAGCGTTCACTCGAATCGAACAGTTTTTTTCTCTCTTCCTCGTTTTGAGACTACACACATCGACGATAAATTTGATGCCTATACACGTTGGACACGCCTACACACGCAGTATTTGTTGCGACGCTCTCGTCTCCACACGTGCCCTTGTACCATGCGAATCGTGGCGTTCGAGCTTTTCTGGATATTACTATTATCATTTTAGTGAATTATTATTATATTACCTTAATTTGGAATATCGAATTCTGTATGTTCTATTGTGCTACTTTTTTTTATTTTTTCGCTAAGCTTCGAAGAGAATTGTTATCTTGCATCGCTTTATGTCGGATAGTAAGATTTAGGTAATGAAATACACACTGTGAAAAAGTCTGATCATTGTACGAGGAATTTTAATATTCCACTGTCTAGTTCATATTTTAATGAGGTAACAATTCTCTTCGCGGGAAAGATTTACAAGCGAGTGTGTCAAGGTCTTGTAAAGTTATTCTGTAGTGTTGAAGCAAGGTGTGTATTTATTTTCTTTCCTTTACTTCATAAACTTTAAAATCGTTTATTTTTCTTAGAAAAAATTGCAGTTTTGAATGATAAACTACTTTGGTTGACACGTAACTTCGACACTACAGAATAAAATTTTTCTTATTCATTAATATTTCTAGTTTACGTTTTTATCAAATTTGAAAAAAAAAATCGCTTCGCACTACATTTCTTCAAGTTATTTAAACGTATTCGCATTTTGTTTAATTATTATTTAGCATTTAATTGTAATGAAGCGATTGAAAGTATTTTATAATTTTTGCAAAAAATGGTCACGTAGCTGTTATGTTCGATTGATTATTATAATTAATTAAGTTACGAACTAAGTAGAGCATGTCATTTGCCAAATATATATTTGTTTCGAACTTTTTATACTGTGATCGAATGTTTTACTTTTAAGTATCGTTTATCCTCATCTTGGCTTGTGTTGGAGTACAGTAATTTTTATTTTTTAACGCAAGTATTTTAACAAACACATCCGAGAGATTGATACAATGCAGCCATTAGATTAATGGCTGCGATAGTTTTATAATTTTTAGTTAGTTTAATATACGAATAAACTTACGAACGGTAACGAAACAAAGCTAGCATAAACATTCTTTAAGATTAATCAATTTTTTAATACTTAACACGATTGTAAAATACATTTTACCAAAGCTATATATGAAAAGATAAATTGAAATGACTGTGAAGGAGTGCGAATGAAGGGACGAACGAGTCATGTGTTTTATACCGTATATGAAATCACTGCATAGTTCTAGTACCTGCATTATGTTCCTAAACGACGTTTGATTTAAATAAATGATTATTTTTCGTTGAATACACCGAGTAATTTATTTATTGCCAATTTGCCATTGACCACGCATCGGTCAAATCCTGCACGCTATATAATTCGTTTTTATTGCTACTATATATTTATTAATACTAATTATAATTATTTAATATTTATATCGGGAATAAAATTCTGTACGCAATATTGAAATAAAGTCGATTATTCCCTTGGATGATTACTTTTAATCGTCTACGGAAGTAATCTGACACTTTAATTCTTTCTTGCATAGTGGGATTAATTTATACCCTATTCATTATATCTATATACATATTTTTAATCTTTTAATCTTTGCAAATTTTCGATTTTCACATAAGGGAGTCCCCCCCCCCCCAATCTTAACAATTTTTTTTCCAAATTTTGAAGATAAAACGACGGAATATGCAACATTATATTTTTCTTTATATAATATGAAAAATAAGTAAGTATTTAGACTAACTTACGTACTTCACCTTTTAAACGAAAATATAATTATGTTAGTCAGTGCTTTCGAACTCTCTTCAAAGTTTAGTTTTTTCATTTATTATAACCTAATAACTTGATTAATGTATAGTTTACTTCTTAACATGGTCCTTCGTTAATCTTTTACTGTTTACTTAAGCCACATATTCCTACACTCTTTTCAAAATTTGGGAAATCACAAGTTAATTATCCAACTAACTCTTCTTCTTCTCTACTGTTAAAACCGAAGTTATACCAATGCACTTCACATTAGTATACGGTACTGTCAGTAAAGAATACAATTCTTTTCTTCCAAACGGGAGGGGAGCTTCCTTTAGAAACTCAGCACTCTCCAAAAAGAGCTTTCTTTGATACCTTTGTCCACTGTGTGTACATAGATGTGTAAAGCTGTCGCATACAAGCATGAAAACTAGAGCTCGCACTTGACTTAAGCAAACAATGAAATTGGGCCCGAGCAGGTGGCCGGTCTGAACGGAGGCGCCTCGTACCTGCCGCCGGGGAGCGTGGGCGGCTTCCTCTGGCCGACCAGCAGCAACCCCCACTCGACGATCTTCGAGAACATGGCCGGCGACCCGATGGAATGACTGCCGGACCTGAGGGCGTCCCTCGCCAACTGCACCCTGAGGCTGCGCGGCGCCAGCTCCGGCTCCAGCAAGACCCTCGTGCTGCCCTGATCGCCGCCCCGATCGGCCGGCCGACCGATCGCCGATCGCCCCGTGGCCGCGGCGCACCGTCGCTCCGACGCCAAGGAACGCACGGGCAAGCAAAACGCGCGCATCTAAGCGCAGGCTGCTTTTCGATAATCGAACGCGTCAATTCGCTCCGCGAGCTCCGATGGATGATGCAGCTTCGCTCGATTTTTTTCTCTTGTCCAAACGATTCCGAGCGCGCTGGCTTGTTACTCGTCGCCTTCGGCCTTTCCCTTACTTTCGCTGGGCTTGAGGTTCGCTCGCACCTGGCGGGCACCGGTTACGTAGCGGCGGAGGCGCTCGTTTTGTTTCAGAAAAAAGCTTCGAGATGCTCGACCTTGCGACGATGATAAAACTACGCCGCGGAGTCGTAGTCCGCTTCGCGCGATTCTTGTTTGCGGAGGGATTGGAATTAGCAACTATTGACTTTTAGATATTCTTTTACCTTGCCCCGAGTGATTTTTAAACGAGCGCGCACGTGGGCGATGGTTTTTTGTTTCGTTTTAAAGGAAATTCAAGACTGGAATTGCTATGACTTGACACTTTTTCGCAATCGCAAGACGAGAGTCATTGGGTTTCACGTACTACGAGGAAGATTTCCGATCGATCACTCGAGCGTATAACTTTGCGCAAAATCGCTTGTACATAAATAAGTGTTGAACGAAAAGCTTACTAGCAGAAGAATAAAAAAGAATATTTAAAAGTTTCTCGTGTCGTTTGTTGTCAGTCAAAGAGTCTAAGAAATTCGGGCATCTTTCGCGTCGAGATTCCGCCTTTTTAGTGACTTGAATATAATCTGCGCTTCATTACTCGCGCAAGCAAGTTGATCGATTAAAACAAATTAAACTTATTAAAATATTTAAAAAGTAAATAAATAAAAATAATAAAAACTGAAGTATATTCGTTAGATGAGTTGCAAGACGGTATTAAACGCCCCGTGTCTTAAAGATAGCGCGTTTGCCTTAATTACCAACGCGAGCGACGAACATCGTGCACGTCGAGGGCGAAGAAGAAGGAAAAAAAAACGAGAAACCAGAGGAAGCAATTTTCATTATAGACTGATATACACGAAGACATATTTGTAACACCAAGCGTCACTCGACACTCGCATGCAGAGACGGGCTAGCGCGCCTCGCGAACCCGCAGATCCCAAGGTCGCGTTTCCGCGCTGTTATATCTCTCCTCTTCTTTTCCCGCAAGATTTTATATAACCGTCTCGGAAAAATTAATTCTGATGATTTGATGATTTTGTAAACGAAAAGCGAGGGCCAAAAGTTTCGTCCGCACAGTGCGCATAGGGTGGATGAGTGCCGACGTACGTGGGTGTACGTCGAGCCTCCCCCGCGTTTCGCAATGAGCAACCCACTCGACCGCTTCTCAATTGCCATTGGAGTACTTTTTTCGCAGCCCTCGCAGCGATCGATCATGCGCGCTGTGCAATTGATTTTTAACGAACGGGTATTTTTTACGTGCACCGCCGGGCGACCGGCAGTGTGTTATAGATTTTTTAACGGTGAAAAAAAAAATAAAGTTAAACGAACCGACCACAACTTTGTCAATAAAAAGATTACAATCGACGTTTTTACGTAAGGATAAAATAGAGATTGTCAATTGAGACGAGTGCGATTGTGTGCCACTGTGCACGCTGCTCGCTTCTTCGAAGCACTGCATCGCTTGTTGAGAAAAGGCTTGAGGTTACGCGAACGTTTATCGTTCAATTTCACTAGATTGTTCGCTGTTAATTTACTTGAACGATGTTGAAACTTCAGTAGCCATTATTTTCGAATATTCAAAGGAAGAAAAAAAGAACAAAAAAAAACGTTGAAAACTATTTGTATTCGTTTAAGTATCTAGTCATTTTACCGTATATCGACATAAAAACTTTTCACACTTTGTGCATAATTACGAGAACAAAAAAATAAGCGGCGTAGAGTCATTATAACAATCAGTCATATCCACGATGTATTGTATACTTCGCTATATCGAAAAGAAACTTTGCTATATCGAAAAGAAAGCGCGCGATTTTGGTGCTGATCGAATTGTCGAAAACTCGAAGGGAGGGGATGATAATAGGACAGAGAAAATGTCTCGATACAAGTTCAGATAAACCGACGTGGAGCGGCTGAAAGGTGCTAATAAAAGAAGGAAAACAAATCGAACGAGAGAGTGAAACGAAAGGAAGGTTTGAAATAGGAAGCGCCGCGAGTCCATTGCGCGCGCTTTCGATCAAGATCTGCGTTGCTGCGTCAGCTTTGCAGTAACGGCGACATCTTATACGTGCATTTTACAAACGATACTGCCAATTTCTAGTTAAACGAATTGAGCTTGGAGTGTACACGCAACCTTTTGTAATATACTCGTTTGCATTTGTAAACTTTCACTTGCGAATATCACTGTGAGTATACGAACACTACGAAACTATTCGAGATTTTGTTCGATTAAACTAATGTCTTATTAATTTAACGCATCACTAAATTCAGTTAGGGCGTTTTTTGTGTTAAGTATTATTTAAATTTAAACAAGTGAAAATTTGTTCTGCGAGAAATAAAAGTAAGAACACTTTTGACAAGAATAATTAAATAACGATAATAAAATTACAAACAACGTGCTAATTACTTACATTGATAGTAAGAATTAAACTAACTTTTAATTTAAAACTCCTTTCTAAATTAGAACGTCTCTCTAAATTAGAAAGCATAATTTAATTCGTACACAACGCTCAGAGTGACTGAATACACACGAACAATTTTTCAAGATAATCCACTCGCACGAAATGATTGATCACATTTTTTTTAAACAAAGCATCCACACTTCAGACTTTTCTCGGACTAAGAATAATTTTTTACCCAATTCACGCTCCACGATAAATACCTCTTTTAGTCGGTAAAGATCGAATTATCGCTTTTCTACCGCATGTCTGTCACGTTGCCGAGACTTTGAAACACACAACAGCCAATGATAAATCGAAAATACATTGCAAACGAAGCGCGAGCCTTTCTTTCCTTCGCCATCGCAAGCGCCGAAAAAGAAGAGCATCCACGCCGCGTGCATTTCGTTCGCGATCAATTAAACGAGTGGAAGTTCGATCGAGAGTGTGTTAAAAAAAAAATAATAAATAAATATGTACTAATTACTTAGCCGAATAATCTCGTGTCCGCAGGAACACTACCCGCTTATACGAGGCGCTCGCGCATATAAATGTTTTAGCTTGTGCATGGATACGCACGAACGCGTGGACCGACATTCCACAAATTAATTATTAAAAAAAAAGAAGAAGACGAATGAAAATAATCGACGATAATAAAAAAGGGGATTACCTTGTTATAGCTATTGCAAAACGAAGTGGTAGCTGAGATATAAAAATAAAAAAAAAATTATTAAGGTTTACCGTGTAAGCGAGCGGAGGGGGTGGACAGAAAGCCGATGCACTCCGAGATATACGTATTTTTCTTTTCTCTTTCTGTTACTTCGACGAAGGAAGGTTACTCACATCGTAAGACTGGATCCCAGCACACAATCTTCGTCTTTCTTATCTCGGTGGGAGATTTTTATCGCGCCTCTCGCTCTGCCGACGAAGAAGCGCATATATATGCAACGGAAGGTTCAATCATTACGTACTAGCCGCGAGACGGGGGAATGGGGGATAACGATTTTTTTACACGCGTTATCAAACGGGCCGAAACTAATTATATAACTATTGCATATACACTAAACTGTAGTTAGATTTTTCAAGTATAGCTGATAATAAAACTTATACGATAATGGATTTATCGACGTTTTTTATACCGCCGTACAAGAATGTGGAATTGTCACTGACTTAACAAATGCATTATCTCTTTGTTTTTCGTGAAATTTCTCATTCAATAAATCACGTAATCAGCACCGTTACGAGTCGGGATTTTTGTGAAAACAATTAATTTCGATTGTGATATCGAGCAAACCGTTTGTGCAACACTGAAAGCAGCAACTTCCATGACAACTTCCTCATTTTTTATAGTTTTCCATAAATTTTTCTATAGTTAATACGTCACGGTTGTAATGTGATTGTCGATTGTAATTCCATACGTAAGATGAATCAAAACCCTAATTCCAAAAAAATCTGTGTATAAAAAAAAATAAAGATATACAACGTCTATAAATATAATGTTTTCTTTAATACGACAAATGTTGAATAATACTAGTATTAAAGGTTGATTAGTATATTTTACAAACTACTGTAGATTCAAAATATATGGATGTTTTAGAATCCGTCTCACGAAGAAATCAGACAATATAGGATCGCAAGGTAACGTCGCGAGCCTTTATCGGAGTGCATCGCCTTTCGTAATCGTTAGATCGAATCTTTAATCACTAATTACTTATTAGAGAAGCAATACCGGCCGCGCACAACCAACAACGATTATATAAAAAAACGCTATTCCAGTTTGTCGCCATTTTCTATATTTAAACAAAAAAATACCAAAAATAATATACTATAACCCATCCAGGATAAAAAAAAATATGGTAAAATTACATATACAAAACCAGATGGTGAATGGAAACAATCAAATTTCGCTCAAGAATCTTTTGATAAGCGAATCTATAGCTGTTAAGTTTAGCCTAATCGATAAGTCACACACACGGTAATTTTTACGAAAAATCGTTTTCCCCTTTATTTTCTTCGAACAAAATGTAGAATATAGCGTGGGCGTTTGATCGATAATTTTCTCTTCGCATTTTCTTTTTTTCTAATTGACAGTTTTTTATTATATCAATAAAACACGATGGATCATTAACGTACGATGTTTTTACCAAACGAATTTGGAGCGAGAAGATCGCGTTTCAATATACGACGACTTTCGAGCGAGAGCAATTTTTTTATATTACGATATTGTATAACGTATAAATGTGATATGGACTCATGATTTTTCGCATTCGCGCAAGACGTACGTATCTCAGCAGTCAATAGTGCCGGTTGATTTTTTCTATGACATAGGGGTGACTCTCAATGAATGTCGCACGATCGACCCAACGAAAATAACGAACGGATGAAAAGGAAAACAATGAAAAAAAAATTAATAATAATAATAATAATAATAAATGAATAAATAACGCATGCGTATCGATTTTTCGCGATCCATATCAAGTGTGACTTTTGTATAAGTCGTTTGTAAATTGTCGGGGTACAATGTCTCTATTGCTACGTGCCCATCTGTGGCAAGTAATCCGCCACTTATTTATAAGCCATAGAGGATCATCAATGATATAACGCAGAGAAAATATAGAATGTATTGAATAAAAGTATATAAAGAAGACATAGAACGAAATAATTGTGAGTTTTTTTATTCACCCATCTGGCTCTACTTCTCCCCTTATGTATAGTTTTGATTTTTTTTCAAAAATGATTATTGGTAAATTTACGATTTAAGTTTTTATTGATTTTAAAGCAAGAGTGAGACTGTTAAAACTTTGAAAATTATTTGCATATAAAATAAAATTATTTTTGTAATAAAAAACATCAAACGTAGAATGTTAAATACAATAAACTGCGCTTTCTTTTTGCACAAATTATACATTACAAAGAATGAACATATCCAGTAATTAATTTTTCATAAGGAAGTTATGTAAACACTTGATACTTTTGCTTGTGGAAGTAAATTACATTTTTCACTAATTTTACTGCACCGGTGCACACAACAGCTTTCCCCTCACGAAGTTAACGCAACTTTTCTTGGAAAATTAAACAATAAATCCCGTCACTTTCCAGTTTCATATAACTTTTCCGTAATTTTTACATTGAAATTTTAGTTATTGGTTTGATTTCTTATGTTTTAATAATACGCTAATTAAAAAATTAAGACTTTCTCTTCAATTAGAAAATATCATCTTTTCCCTCTGTAGGTAAGTATATGTAAGGTACGTATGTAATAATATTAAAATAAAAACAATTTTTTTCTGTAATCACTTAATTTTTATTTATGTACAATTATATATTAAATTAAGTCTACAGTATTGTTAACAGGCTATTTTCATATAAAAATGAAGTGTTGTTAAAAAACTTGTTGATTACGAAGGTGGTATAACGAAAGTTACTTATCTTGGTTTCTCTGGGAAAAGTGTTCCTAATGGAGCTGGATCTGCTGTAAAGATGTCTGTGCCTGTTTGACTAGCTTTATCTTTAGCTTCTCGCGGTGTTAGTTTCTCCTCAGGGCTTGGATTTATAGGATTTCCATCTGAATCTAATTCTCCTTTGCTATAATCATCCACTATCTTTGGTTCATAAACTACGTCAAATAAATCCTTTGGAGTAAATGCTGGTTGATAAACTTCTGTAGATCTGTAACTAACATATGCCTTTAATTTGAAACCCTTCAAATCAGGAACTACTAGTTCTGGAATCATTTCAGGAATTTCAACAAATTTGTTGCCTTCTTTATATCCAATAGGTCTAACACCGCGATCTAGAAGTAAAAATCAATAAATTAATTTGCATCTAAATAAAATTTTCATTACCGTAATAAATTAATTGTAACTTTAGAGAAGATGTATATAACTTACGGTCAATTGGATACTCTGGGGCTGGATTTTCAGACTGCATCTTTTTAAATAGTCTTGAACCTCGTTTGTTGATCAATTCAAATTTTTTGAAATTTCGTTTTCCATAATGAGTAGAAGAGGTCGCAATCCCTCTCGAAATAATGTGTTTAACCATAGACATTTTTTATATATCTAAAAAAGATTTCATATTGATATTATGGAAACTGTAAGTCTTGCTTTTTACTGGTTATCATATTAAAAGAAATTTTATTTAAAAATTTGATGAAATATTAAGAAAATATATTAAATTTTTACTTACATTAATAAGTTATGTACATTTCATAAATAAACAAGTAATAAATAATGTGTGTACCAGCAAGTGCAACTCCTGCAGAAACGAGTACCCAGACTATTTTAGGTTAACTTGGGAAAGGTAAGGTTAGGTCAAGAGGGGATATTTGAATTCATCAAATAAAATTTTACAAAATATTTCATTTTTTTACAAAAATATATTTATCTTTGTATTTGTGAAAAATTAATTACTTATTTACATCACATTAAATGTATCTTTAATTTAATTATGATTCACGTTTAAACATTTTCATAAAAAAATTTGTTTCTCTTTAAATAAATAAATTTACTTAACAATCAACAATTTAATAAAAATCTATTATATATAAGATTGAGCTTAATTGTAAATGTAAACAATATAAATTACTTTCGAAAGAAATTTAAAATAAATCTGTCATAAAAATTAATTTAAATTTTAAACTAATATTTCAAAATCTAACCATTTGTCACAATGTTAACAATTGTTCTAATAATCTTCTTCCCTTGAGGATGATTTATTAGATTTAATAATGGATCTTCCATCTTTTGTTCTAATAATTTTACTAATTCAACTCTTGCAAATTGCAAAAGCTGAGCAACCTAGAAAATGTAATAATGTTAAATAATGCTATAAATGATGGCAAATATGAATATAATATTAAGTAGAATTTCTTACTCTGTGAGATTCAACAGAAAACATAATCCATCCATCTCCCAAGGAAAGGATGAAAGTACCGTTATGAAGTTCTATATCTATTCCATATCCAGAAAATAGAATGAGAGATAAGATAGGTACCATAGTTACTTCTCGAATAAAAATTCTACTAGTTTTTATTTTTTCTTGGAAGACTAAGTATGGACTAGTATAGTATCCAACACTGAAATTGATTGAAGATGGATGTATATTAACCATTCCATCTTCCTTTGTTTGAAATCGCAATTCTTCAGGTTTTGGTTGTCTTGGAACAGCTCCAGACGATTGTACTTTAAAGGACTTTTCAGGAGTGTGTACCTGAACAACATTTGGGTATAATGCTGCACAAAGCAGACCTTGCAACAAATTGTAGTTCTCATTGTTAGTGTTTAACTCATGGCCTGTGAATTCAAGAACTCTATCTTGACCCATGGGTCGTCTTCTAATGTTAATAGGAACAAAACCAATTGAAACTAAAAGCTCCAATAACTGGTGTTTTATATCTGCGAGTGTTTGCAAAGTTCGTATCGAAAGAAAGTTTTCATTAGCAAAGGTCTGACCTGCATAGAAACTTTGTGTATTCCTTTCTAACCATTTCTGTAATTGTATAAAAAAATTTTAATATTATCTTTTTACTTATGTTAAGATTTTGTCTAAAGGTAAATAGACAATCGTCATACCTTGTAAGCTCTTAAAGTCGTCAACTGATCAGAATTGGCAATTGCATATTCTTTCTTTTTCGCGTTAACTTCATTCTTTTTATCAAATGGAGTAACAAATGGGCTTTTGTGAGAAAGACAGGCTGCAATAGTTAACGCAGAGTCCACACAACAGAAAATTGAACCAAATAAAATTAGTTTGCCTATCCTAACATCTACTGGTAAAGTAGCCAAATGATGACCCAAAGGAGTTAACATAAATTCAGGATCTAACGCACCAACATCTTGTAACCTTTTAATAGCAGTTGAAATACTGTCTTTAGTGGGTGGCTCCAACATTTTATCTAATAGTGAGAAGTATTAAT
Source organism: Eurytoma adleriae (assembly GCA_900480045.1). Taxonomy (NCBI): domain Eukaryota; kingdom Metazoa; phylum Arthropoda; class Insecta; order Hymenoptera; family Eurytomidae; genus Eurytoma; species Eurytoma adleriae. The sequence continues at coordinate 117,218 of UXGC01000340.1, forward strand.
AATTAAATTATTCTGGTTAATTTATTTATATTGTTTATCAAAATTTAATGGAGCTCACCTAATACTTCAAATAAATCGACCTTTTGACCTTTGTACAAAATTTGAATACGCAGCAAAAGAGGTTCCAATGATATTCTTTGAATCTCTGGAATGGGTTGCGCTAAAAAGCTGTATTTGAACCTATGAACAGACATAAATTGTTTAACCTTATGATTTGAATAAAAAAAACAAGTTCTAACTACTTTTTGGATACATACCTGAATGACGTGTAAAGATGGATACAAACACCCGACATAACTCGACCAGCTCGACCCATTCTTTGAAGCGCGTTAGCGCGGGAAACCCAGCACATTTCTAAGCTTTCCATATTTTGATTTGAGTTAAATCTGGTTTCCTTCATTTTACCAGTATCAACGACAAAAACGCAGTCGTCTATGGTTACCGAAGTTTCCGCAATATTCGTTGTCAGCACGATTTTTCGAACGCCGTGTTTTGGTTTTTTGAAAACTAAACTTTGCTCCTCACTTGATAACGACGAATGAAGGGGTATGATCAAAAACTTTCCAGATTTAGGAGAAAGCATTCTGTTGTTACTTAAAGTATCTTTTAGAGACATTATTTCCGCAATACCTGGTAAAAATACCTATGAAACAGGAAATACATACATTTTATTATCGGTCTTAAAAGACAAATTTTTGCAATATTAAAAAATATTTACCAATATTGACCCAGATCTTGGATAATCGTGATCTCCATCAACAATCCATTCAATTACCCTTTCGATCAGTTCAAAATTTATTTTTTCGTGATCCATAACATACAAATTTTTAAGCGTCATTCTTGAATAGGTAGGATACCGACCCATAATTTGAGGCAGTGTTAAATTATCATCAAGAATTGTATTTTTCGGGGCCACGGTTGACAAGCTTTCAGCATCAGCGGTTTCTAATTCAATGTTCAGTTGTTCCCATCCACCTTTTATTTTTCGTGTATAATATGAATTTTCTTCAATGATATAATTTGCGTACTCCATAATATCTTCCAAGAAGAATTGTTTTACTGGGAAAGTTCTACCAGGAATATCCAAAACTGGAACTTCTCCAAAATAGTCAGAAAATACATCAGCTTTCAGTGTTGCACTCATGAGAATAACTTTTAAATCTGAACGTTGATGAAGCAACTTTTTCAATAACATGAGCAGAAAGTCACTTTCTGCACTTCTTTCATGTACTTCATCCACTATAATGTGCGTAACTGTTTTCAGTTGAGGGTCACTGGACATCCTTTGCAGAAGAATTCCAGTTGTACAAAACGTAAGCCTAGTGTTATCAGAAACTTTACTCTCTAATCGAATTTGATAACCAATTGTGTTTCCTATTTTCTCATCTCTTTCAGCAGCCACTCTTTCTGCCACTCCAATGGCACTTATCCTTCGAGGCTGAGTACAAACTATTTCTACATGTTCTTTACCTTCTTCAGTCATATTGATTATCCAATCATCAAGAATAAATTGAGGAACCTAACAATAAAGAAAAACTGTTAAATAAAATATGAATTTTTGTAAATCAAGAAAAGTAATTATTTTCAAACTCTACCTGTGTACTTTTACCACAGCCAGTTTCTCCAGAAATAATAGTAACTTGATTCTCATGAATAGTTTCTAATACTTTGTTCATCTTACTCCAAGCAGGCAATTTTCTTCTAGTTTCTTTCATTTTTAAATATTGAGGGCTCTTCTGCTTACTCATAAATTTATCTCTAATTTCTTTATCTTGTTTAATAATATTTTCCATAGATACTTTTTCACGACTTCTCTTATTTGTAGAGCCTTTTTTATAATGAGATGGACCATTCCCTTCCAAATCAGAAGATTTTGGAAACAAAGGATCATCTTGATCCAGGAAATGTTCTTTACTAGTTTCTAAAAATGATTTTATCTCTTCCCCATTTTCTAAAAGAGAAATTATTGAAAAAATACATGGTATCCCATCTTCGCAAAAAGTCAATGTTTCTTCATGTAATCTTTTTACTATCCTTAGGCAATTTAATCTTGGAAATACTCCGTCATTTTTATAAAAATAGAAATATGGCGGTTCATAAGGATATTTAGAGCCTGTTTTAACAAAAAGAATTTGTTTTAGTTTAGTTCAAATAAAAAATTATCTGAAATATTATTGATCAAAATTTACCTTCTGGAAACCTAATCTCTAAAGTAAAATAAGGATCTTTCTTTGGTTTTGGCTTTTCTTCAGGTTCAGGTTGTTGATGAAGAAATCTACACTTAATTCCATATCTACATTTACCACTTAAATAAAGCCTACATACATCTTTTAATGGCACTCTTGGTTTCTTTTTAACTACTTTATCTTCGTCACTTTCAATCAAATAATCTAATTTTAATTTAATAGTCCATATTTGATTTTTAATTTTTTCCGTGAATGCATCTTCATATATTGATTCTAGAGTTTCCTTTTCCTCTTTTCTCCTCTCAAGTAAATCATTTATATCTAATCCTTCTATATCATCTTTCTTAGGTAAACTTTCAATTTTATAATATTTACAAAATAAAAGTTCTAAAGCTTTACCCATATGACCTTCTGTATATGCTAAAGCTTCGATACAGTGAGATAAATGGAAACTAAAATAGTTAATATAAAAAAATTAATAATTGTCACACGAAAAAATATTAAAAGAAGATAATTAACGGACTTGTAAGTTTCCAGTTTAGAGGTAGCAAAATCTCTAGTTATTTGGTCATGTGTTCTGGGAGCTGTTTCTTTTGACGAATAATTTGTTACTCCCTTTATAACCAAATTGCCTCTTTGCAGCCAGAACTGTTTTCCTAGGTTAGTATTTTTGTTTTCAAACTCTGATGGATCGGCTAACCTGAAATTCTAAATAATAAAGTAGAAATAGAACCTAATTCCCATATAAAATGTTATTAAAGTAAGATAAATTTACATACAGAACCATGAATATGTTTTAGTGCTTCATAAAGCTGCTTTTCTGATTCTTGCGTCAATCGCAATGTCTGCAGTTCGACCTTCAAACTTCGAAACGTAGGTTCAGGTTTTGGCTTCTCTTTGCTAATTGCTTGAGAATTAGTGCTCTTGGCTTGAGAATTAGGCTTTGAGCTATAAGAAAGTTAAAAAAAATTACTAACCTGAATAACAATATTTTAAAAAAAATTTTACAAGCAACTATAAATATGCTTACACATTCGATTTTGAGCCTCCTCGAGGCTCCAAAACCAAGTCCTCCATCAACTGAGCACTGAAATGATCCATGCTTGCCTGCAGCTAGGTCGAAGAAACTACAAAAAGATTCAGTTACATTAAAACCCAAAACACCTGAATCAAGAGAAACACATGTTGACATGTGGCTTGCGACACAAATATTGATACCAAAAGAAAAAATAGCCAAGTACCTCAAATCCAAAACGGGTGCAACCACGTGCCAAGAACCGAAGGCACTTAAATATATCGCGACTCCGGGCAAATCCCCTTGCTCAGCCGAAAGCTATGTACACCTCCGCAAAAATGCGAAATAAACGAAAAAAAAAGCGTTGGCCGAGCGCGTGTGCAAGGGAGTCAGTCGCTCGAAGAGCCGCAGCGCCGCGGGCTCTCAACTCAACTACCGTACCCTACCTACTGCTTGGACGGCGTCACGCGCGGGGACGGGAGGGGGAGGTGGGCGCGTGGTGGAGCGGCGCGCGCGCTTCGCGGCAGTGTCGCGCGTTCAGCACGTCCGCGAGCGCATCGGGGAGTCTGCGGGGTCAGCTCGCGCACGTCGGTGGTCGTCGGGGAGGACAGTGTCGAAGCGGAGGGGCCCGTCTCGCCAGCAGCTACACAGTGCGGTGCGCACCGCCAGTACCTCGCGCGCTCACCTTATCACCCGTTGCTGTCTCGGCGGGGGGCCGCTGAGGCTCGGCAGGAGGCGGAGGCAGGACGACGGCGAGCCGCCGCAGGAGCAGTCCGGACTCGACGCTCCGCACGTCAAGCGGTAAGGTTAGGTTCATCGCCTCGTTTAACGTCGCTCTTCGCGTCCGTCTCTGCGTGTATACACAACAAGCACTCCAGACGGCGGCCGCCGCGTATCGCGTCTGTCTTTTCTACTGATCCGAGCGTGCAGTGGCCTTCAAGGTGCGATCCTATCTTTTGCATCGGGTCTCGCTCTTGTTGCACGCGCGCGTCACCGGACGGTATTCGCGTTTCTCCGCACTGGTGTAAACAGCGGCCGCCTGCCGCTGCGTCTTGGAGGAAAAGAAAGGGAGCCGAGCGCATGCATAATTAATGTAAGTAGACCAATCGCGGCCGGAATTTTTGCCGCGGAGGGGCATCGATTTCATCCATAAATAGCCAGTGTTTTGCAGCACCATCCGACGGAGCTAAAAAGCGGAGCGACGCCGGTGCTCGCGCCGCGTTATAAACGACGCGGAGCGCCCGCGCGAGAAAAGGGTCGATGTTTGCCGCTGAATTTCCGAAGCGAATCGATAAAGAATCGTGGACAGCTGCCAAAATTGCCCGCGACTTTCGCCGCGACTATACGTACCTATATATATGTGCCCCTCGGCCACCGCCGAATCACTCGGAGCCTGCGGATTGTTTTCGAAATTGCTGTAGACTGCGGGCTCCCGCGCTGCACGCGGCGGCTCGCACGATCGCCTCAAGATATTTTTCGCCGAGAAAGTTGACGTTTGGACGGCGAGAGAGCCACTTCCCTTTTTTTTACCTCGCCGCTTTTCACTTACGCGCGCGTAAGTCTCTTTCGCCGCAATTTGCGATGATGCAGCGATTTAAAGCTGCGCCGGGCAGTTTTTTATTGCAATTTTATGACTCGTGTTTAATTTCCAAGAGGAATTACTGAGGGATTGATAAGTAGAGTATATTTTTTCTTATTATTATTATACTATGTAGTATCTTTTGTTAGACACTATATTGATGATAAAAAGTATTCTTGCAGTTGATCTTATCTTTACTGTGTTTTGTACTCAGGTCGTTCTTTAAACTATTATTATAATTTTTGGCTTTATTTACATTTTGGCCGGCACACGACTACCACAAATATTGAAACAAGAACTCATGGTTATAAGAGTCTCTTGATCTTGCTCTTGATTTCGTGTGTGCAAAACACGTGTTTATCGTCTTGATAAACTTATCGCGCGCTTATCGCAAATGTATTCTTCTTAGGCTGTTCCACTTTTGGCAACGAACATTTTATTTAAAAATAGACAATTAATTTGGTTTCGAAATAAAACAGAAAAATAATTACGATACAAGTAAATACAAATTTTATTTCAACTTTGATGTCGGGGGAAAATAGCCATACAAATAAATGTTCGTACAATGATAAATATCCGATTAAAACTCCACAATCACTATAAAAACCCCACATAAAACGGAAAAATCATTAATGCTTTCAACTCTTGTTGAAGGTAGTTTCACTGTTTGCGTAATTCTAAATTCAGTTCGATAATTGTTCAAAAAATCAATCAATGATAGCCAAGAATTGCTATTTTACTATAAAAAGAATGGTTAAAAAGTTAAAATTATTGCTACTGTCAAATCTTTTATTTTAAATCATAGAATTATATATAAATCAACATATTTCTGACCTATAACAAGTTTTAATAAGATTGCTTCACATCGTAAGAAAAATTATTATTTCTCATAACAAAAAAAGAAAAGTTTTAGTAATAACCTGCCCCTCAACTTCGACAACATTTTCTTTTCATTTTCCAGGAAACCTTTCATTAACTCTACAAGGCAAAGTTTAGATTACTTCAGAGCCGAAAACGGCTGGATCTTTCCACGTCATCTTAAATTATCCCGAGACATTCCTGCATTGCAAACTTCGCTAGTTCGCTCTCGCCAAACCGGAGTTCCCGAAGAATCCGCATCCTTACAGTCGAATTCAATAAACCGAACCGCTTCTTACATTTACTTCGCTTTGTTTTTACTTCGTTCGCTCTCGTTTTCTTTTTTTTTTTTCTCAAACCCACGCGGATTAGCTGCACTGCGGGGTTTCCGGGTCTCTCGCGACGCGAGGAAAGGCGCGATGCAGAAGAAGGGAAAAAGGCGCAAAAAATAAAAGAACAGAGTCAGCCGAGAAGAGCCGGGCTTCATGTAGGCTAAACACGGGGCACTTGTGCGCGCTCCCCCCCTTTAGGCGCGCACAGGTGAGCGCGCGGAAATTCACGTATCGGGCTCGATTTGCCGGGCGTATCATTAAGGCTCTCTCCCGCGAGGCTTCGAAATCGAATATAGGTACGCCTATACCCCGGCGAGCGCTCGGCTCTTTGTGATCCGCGCGCTAATCGAGGCTCCGCCGCAGTCGGACGGGGATTTTTTTTTATTTTTTTTCTCCTTTCGCCCGCTTCGCAATTTCCCGTTCCGCTCGTTGCGCAACCGACGCGCGCTTTTTTTTTGTCTCCTTTATTTTTGTTGGTTTTTGTAGGGGAATTGTCGGACCGACGCGAAACGGCGCGCGACGAGCGTCGCACGGCTATTTTCGTGCCGCCAGACTTGACCGAGCGGTTCATGGAGATTTTCCAACTTTTACCCGGGAAAGCTGATGTATGAGTGCGGCGTAACTGCGAGCGCCGAGGAAACTTGGTGCGCGGGTTTCGCTGAAACTTCGCGAGATGTTTGCCCTGATAGGGAGAATATGAATAAGTCGAAGTAGTTTATTTCAACGCCCTTTTCAAAGTTACGCGCCGCGATGTATGGATGCTTTCAAATAACTTTTTAAATGGAAGGTAGATCTTCCAATTTGGAATGAAAACTGCGCTCGGTGTTGAAAATGGAAAATAACTTTTCCAGTGTTCTAGAAAAGTCAAGTCTGGGTTGAACATTACTATTTCAATATTTATATTGATCCAAATAATAGGAGGAAAGGACGTTTATTCGTTAGCAGTCGAGAAGTGAAAAAAAATTTGTTATAAAAAAAAGCAATTCATAACACACTGAAAATTATATCTAACAAAATATTTTAAATAAAATAAACTTGAGTAAAACGTATTATCCATTTACGGTACCAAAATATAATTAATATATCACATTAATTTGTTCGTCACGCCTGACTAATTAAGTTTATCGACCTTTCAAGACTTTATGCGTAAACGCAATATAGGAAATACATAATATATTTAAATTAAATGTTTGTTTTTTCTTAGATCCTTGAAGCCTCCTGAGGTTCACAAACGTCGAAAATAAAATAATTAAAAAAATGTTTTTATTTTAAAATCGTCACTGTCGCAAACACCAAATTAAAAATTTAACTGTGCCATTCGTTAATAAAATTGCGTAATAAAACGAAAGTCGTTGCAATATTAATTTACCATTGTTCAAACTCGCAATAAGTCACAATCAAAATCAATAAGCTTATCTTTATTTTCGATCTCAATTCGTTCGTTTCCTGCTGTAAAAGATAACACAACTCACGTCAAAACTATTTTTCATTCTCGAAACCCCAACACTTTGAAACCTGTCAAACATTTCAAATCAACCTCGTTTCAGTAAAAGAAAAAAAATAAATTAAATAACGCGTCTATTCTAAGTGTCCCGTCGAAACTCACCGATCGCCAGTGATCGAATCCCCATTTCGTTCCTGGCGCGGATACAAAGACGCGAGCGGCGCGTGACGAGCTGCCGGCCACCCGAAAAAAGGGGGAGCCGGTACATCGTTCCATTAGGATGATGACTGTTCGATGCGCCGTGCCCGGTGTAATTCAATAAAACGGCCCGGCTGGCGTAAAAAATTGTCCGCCGCCGGCGGCGCGAGAAGGAGGCGGCGCTCATCGCGACACGCGCCGAAACTGCCTTCGCGCTCTGTCACTCGTGCGCGACGGGCCGCGATTCCTGCGCTCGCGCGATATCGCCCTACCGATCGATCCTCGCGATCTTTATTGATATCTCCCGTCGCTCTGTCGAAACTGCTTTGTAGCGTATCGACAGCTTTGACTATGAAAAGCTTGTAAAAATTTTCGGGGGATTTTGAATTCTGCAGGAAAAATCGGTCGGATTCGTTCAGATGCAATACTTTTATTAATTAACTAAATGTGGAATTATTTTAAATTATATTTTCTCGTATTTAAAAATTGCTCGTATTTAAAAATTCTAGTATGAGTTATTTTTCAACGAAGAATGTGACTGAATCGATTGTTATTTTAGTATTATGGAGATAACGGTTAAGTCACACTTTATACAAAGGAAATGTCGGTCTTAGTTCAGGTAGGTGCGACACACCAAAAATAATCTTTTACTTTACTGAGAGTCGAGAAGATAGGTAGTGTCACTTGAATAACTCAAAGATGGTGAAAATTCATTTAAATTTTATAGAGGTAATATTGCTGATTATTTTTACTTTTGTACAATTTAATTTCTAAAATATTAGTCAATTACTGATATTGATGTGAAAAATCTTAATTTGCATAAATTACATGCGTGGAAACATACAAATTACACATTTGAGTAAAACATGCATTCGCTTGCATGAATGCAAATATTAAATATTTTATTATTTTACTTGCACTAAAATAAATAGCACAGCAGAATTCTAAATGGGCTCATTTCTACGCCGTCCACTTGTTGGAATGCTTCACGCTTTACGTAATGCTTCACTTTTTCTTTTATACTGCAATAAATGAAAAATGTTAAATGCATCGCTATCAATCCGGCATCGATAGCCACCGCCGCAGTGATTAAATTTTTTTCGCTACTTCGAGCGCGCAGATAACCACATCCTTCGTGACGCTTCTCTAAATGCAGGCCGGTCCTGATAAGAATTACTATCATTCCCCTCCTCGTCGTCGCCGCACTACCTAGTCGTTTCGCGGCGCGCGTACAATTTTTCCCCTCGCGTTTTTCCCTCGATTTTACGAGTTGACTCACGGACGAACGCCGCTCTTTTTTTTTTAACTGATAGCATCGAAGGACGCTTGCGCCAGCGATAATCAGAAAACATCGCGTATTGTTATTACGCCGAGATTGCAGCGAAAACCGCGTCGCAGTCGGTCGCGGGCTCGCTCGTACACCCCGCGGCAGTTTCCAAGTGGACGGGCGCGCGCGCAAAAAAAGAGAGTAAGGAAAAAGGAACGGCGCTAGGCGGAAAAGGTCATTCGCTCTCTCGGCGCTCCCGTTGTACACGGCGTTTTGCTCGTTTGCATTCAATTTCTCAAGATCGCGCAAAATGAATGGCCGGCTCTCATCGTTGATGCAGCGGTAGAGGTAAAAATAAAACTCTTTCTCTCTCTCGCTCTCTTTCCTCCGCCGGCGTTTTACGATCTTCCGCGTTCACGACGTCGCAGCTCTGCAGCCTCCGCGCTGCACCATTAAGTTTTAAGCGCTAATAGTTGCGCACCTCGCCCTGAATTTCTTCGAGAACGACGCTGCCGTATACGTGTCCGTGTATATATATTTTGTCCATAGAAGTAATATACTGGCGGAGCGCCGGCTTTTATTATCCGGCGAATGCGCGGGTAACGGCGCATGCATAATGAAAAAAAGAGAGAAGACATTGCGGGATAACTGAACTGCCACTGACATCGGTCACTGGTTACAGTGCTGCTCTACCTACGGCTTCCTTTCTTTATTTCGTCTAATAATAAAATAATGTTTGCTTTTGTTTACGGTAAAAAATGTATCTTCTAGTCTTGCTAATTTTCTTTTTAGTTTTTGAAGTGGTTATACAACAAATGAGTTATTTACAGCCTACGAGCTTTCTATCGTTGTTGAAAATATTGCGCTGCTTAAATTTTCCTAGAAAAAGAAGATAGTAAAAAGTTACGGAACAGTATAGATAAATATTCCTTGTTTCAATAGCGTTTGCCATGAGTAATTTTTCTGGGTAAACCGTTGAAATGACATCATTTCCCACTTCCTGTACAAAGCTTGTAATTATTTAATTCAAGACACTAATAAAGTTCCTGAAATAAAATTTATTGTAAAAATAAATAAATTTAAGAATCAGATACTTTAATTTATTGATAGAATCATAATACGATCCGTTCATCAAAAAACCTAAATTTTTAATAATATTTAAACGATTTATATGCTAATTTACTATCTCTGATTAGATACTTAAAATAGTTTAAAAAATAAAACAGAGAAAATTACAGGTTAACGTATGTTATCAACACTGCACTAACTTAGAAACAATGTAAACATTTTAGTTACTTATATAACTGATTAGATATATAGAATAATTTAAAAAATAAAATAGAGAAAGTGACTCCAACTAATTATCGCTAACCTCTTAGTATTAGCACTAGTCCAAAAAGAGCATTTAACGAAATAATTAACAGGTTTCCCGCATGCGCTTTTCAACTCCCGACTTAATGAACAATCATCAACGTACCCCTATACTTCATCTAAGCTAGTAAACGCCAATTTTTTTATTTTCGACCGAAAAGATAACGCGCATCAAAATCTTACCAGCTCGAACTTACCTGTATAGTTGAAAAAAGTTAACATTTCAATTAAATAAAGTTATTTTAATTAGACGATGTATCGCATGTACATTTATATATGAAATTCATTAAAATTCCACTTATAAAATGCTTTTAGTAGACCAAATGCCAGCGCGAATTTTCATTGCCCGGTTTAGCAGGTGATGTATATATAAAGTTCATTTTAATGAGAGTGCAGACGCTCAAACGGAACAGGCAAATCGTCAAGATTCTGGGTGTAATCACCATAAAATTATAAACCGAGAACGAGTGCTTTAAATATGCGCATGCACGTCGGGATGCGAAATGACAAATGGCTTTGAAAAAAAACATTTTAACAGCGCTGATAACGGCTAAGTCATCGAATGACGAATTTATTACGTGGTAACTGTTAATAGTATACATTAAAATTCAACGCTCGTTAAACGTTAATTTCATCTTTAAAATAGTAGGCTCTCAGTCAAACTTATTTTTACTGGTTAGTTATGGCCTTTGAATTACTTTTACAGTTAGACGTCTTTAAAATTGTAGGCGTGCTTAATTATGTGCTCGACCTAATCTACATTTGATTGATTACGAGGACAGTAATTTAAAGAAATTTAATTAATAGTAATTGTGAACTAAATTGTTTAATCGTTTATAATATAATTAGAGCAAAACAATTTTTGTAAAGAACTATAATTGAATATTTCATTTAATAGAATTACGTAAATGATGAAAACGCTTAATATCATACAATTAAAACATGGTTTTTAAATTAATATTTTAAGTATAATTTTTTCATTTAACATCTGAAACGAAGTAAAATTCTTCTGGCATTATGAAACTTGGATATTGGCAATCTGTTGTTTTATATTTAAGTGTGCGTATCTCACTTTATTATCTAAAATGGATTAAGCATTATTCTCTATAGTCCTCTTACGTGAAAGGTATTGATTCACTTTTTACAGTTAAAAGCAGATTTCTTCGTTATCATCGTAAAACAAGTACCTTTTTCTCTATTTTATACAGAGGTGCTCCATCGCTCTTTTTATCACTTGCTTCACGTATACCATCGAGTCGGTAAAGTGAATGCCTTCTTCGAGTCTTGCTCAGTTATCAACAGTGTTGCGCCATTCTTTCACATATACATTGGCTGAAAATTTGCCAATTTAATATGCACAATGTCAATGTACCAAATTTTAATATATCGAATTTTTTCAAAAAAACTCAAAGGTATATGAAAATTCCAAAGAAACTACGCTTACAAAGCAACTTATAATTTATTTAGAATTAAGACGTAATCCAATTATTTATACAGTCGCTATATACAGTTTAATAATTTAAGCAGATTAATCGAAATACGATTAGAGCTTATAAATAGGCATAATAATGTACTATTTTTATCCGTGTATAGTACAGCTTATACGACTATCTTATTATTATTCGCGATTATAATATTATTATACAAAAATAATACTTATTCTCATTACATAAAAAGGAAGATTTATCCTAGAAAAAAAGCAACAGTTCTCATTTATTTATTCGAACTTTCTTAAATGAAAGTGCTTATAAAAATGTAAGATGTAGATTATACAATGCAATAGATAAAATTATCACTGTGGCGGTCAAAGATAAAATGTTTCCTTCTTAGATAATTAGGCGACAATAATATTAACGACTTTAATCGAACGACACAATTTCAGCATTTTATATCGAGTCAAAAGCCTAAAATGCACTATATAATCCGCAATGGGAAAAGTCATCATACACTTTCATCGCGAAACGAAGCTCGATAACCTTCGGTCTCTTCGCTACACTCGCTAACGAATCTATATACACTCCCCGCGTCGCACCATCAGTCATCGACGAAGGAGAGGTCCGCCCGTCGAAGTCGCCACCGTTTAAACGTATCCGTGGGCCTCGAGCTGGAGGGCCGCCTCGTAGGAGGGCAGGCCCTCGTCGTCGCGCCTGCTCTCCTCCTCCTTGAGGGCGCGCTGCCCGTCGATGGGCACCGGCAGGATGCAGCCGACCGGCGACAGGCTGTAGCCCGGCTTCTTGTCCGACGGCGAGGCCAGGCACGGCCTGAAGATCAGGCTCTCGTAGGCGGGCGGCGGCCCCGGCGTCGACGGCCGCGCCGTCGCGCTCACCTCCTCCGGCTGACTTAGCGACAGCGCGCCTCGGTCGTAGCACTGCGAACACCGGTCGTGAGGTTAAAATTGGTTTACTTCGATTTTTTTTTATAGTTTTTAGAGTTTGGAAGGATGCGGGAATTTGTGATGGTACACGAGGTAAATTTTATATTTTCTTTTTACCGAAGGAAATGTGTCTTGCTAATATTGACTTTTACTACTGATTTTTGTTCGCATTCAATTTTCAATTAATTCATTTTTTTATTTGTCGAAATAAGATTGTGAAAGCTAAGAATAGTATTTCCTGTAAGAACGATTATTACTGCCGTTAGGGTAGTTATTAAGGTTTCTCATTCTGTAAGATAAAAATCGCTCGTTTGATCAAATCAAGGAGAAAATTGGACTAACGACAATATGAAAGTCGTTTTCAGCCTACTACTGCTCAGCATGCCCAAATCAATAAACGTGTTTTCGTAGTCGAGAAATAATTTATTTTTATTTCATGTAATAATAAGAATAACGAAATGTTAGAAAGAAATTTTTACCAGATTATCAGTAATTTATTTTTAATAGAAACACAATATCACGCGCATTGTAGCGGAGCGAGAAATAGATCGAAAAGATTAAAAAGACTTTGAAGGTAAGCAAACAATATCGCCCATATCGCGATTCATTATCACATATTAATGACGCACTTTCCCCGACACGAATAATTGATGAAAAGCGATGGAACGAAAAGGAGAACGAATCCTTGGAAAATGAAAACACCTTATCTAAACAAAAGTCTTCTATTATTAGAGTCCGCGCCCTACTTGAGTCCCATCGATTTTTTCCCCACCACCACGTGTTTACGGATCAATGTTAATTACGGCGCGGAGATCGGGTGCGCGAGGAGAAAAAAGAAAGGGGGAAGCATAATTACCATAGCGTGTGAATCCATGGTAAAGACCTCGAGGCTGTGGACGTCCGGCTCGGTTCGCCAATACTGCGAGTACTCGTGCGGTCGATTCTTCCTCATGTTCCGGTGGCAGCAGTAGCACACGAGGAAGACAACCATGATTACACCGCCCAACATCGCTCTGCCGACAAACATCCATCGCGCTCCTGAATTATTCAATAATAATCGACGTATCGACGATGCGAAACCGCCCCTATTTTGATTTTAACGATCACTTATCAATTTCGCCGCTTGTAATAGGCAAAGACTCACGAGTCAATATATTACCATCGGACAAGTGCACTCGTTAGCATATTCATTGAATTCTATTTTAAATGTTTAATCGCCTTGTAAAAAAAACATTCTTCAATACAGTCTTCCTTGTTAAAATACATGTAAAGTTAAATAAGTAAGATTTCACTTATTCAACGTGAAATTTTCCGTACAATTTATGGTTAATTTTTTTTAAAGGGATAACATCCATTTATTGCATTACTTGCAAAATTTCATTACTCAACCTTAGAGGGATTGTATAGTGGACGCTGCAAATTTTTCAATACCGCTAATTGAAGTCAGTTTTTGTAAAAGTTTTTTCGCTAATTAAGTATTCCATCAACAATAAAAATCGGCCAATCTTAACACGTGAACGTTCCAGCATCTGCGTGCCATACGCGTCGGCGTAACTTTCCACGAAATGGTCGCACGTGGATTTCACGATCCTGGCATAGCGCGCGCGTTGCGTGCTGGTCGATGCACAGACTTCAGGAATGGCGATCGATTGCGCCGTCATCGCGATACCAGCAACCGGCCAGACATTGCTCGAATTTCCCTTTATTTTATTTATCGCGTCGAACGTACGAGCTACCGGGAAAATTAATTTTGCATTAAACGCGAAAGAAAAGTGCGAGTACTTTGTACTAGAGGCGCAACAGGGACACCGCGTCTTTCGCAACCCGGACATTTTCTACTTGGACTCGTGGGAGCAGCCCGTGCATATCTTACGATTAAATCGCGCGCCCTCGCGTATAATTAATTTTGTAATCGAGTTCTTTGCGAAGTCTCGCTCCTGCCATTTCCATGGTTAATGCAACCCGAGTAATTCAGCGTTGCTAAAAAAAGTTTCCTTTGTTTTTCATATAAAAATTCAACGCGAAACACGTGACCTAAAAAGAAAAATAAACAAAGTGATGGCACGGGTGTCACTGCGAAGGAACGGGAATACAATTAAAAGATGGAAAAATTGTGGATTTTTAATCCGCAAGAAGCCGGGCGAAACGAGTTTTCCTCTCTCTTTTTTATCGCAAAAATAAGCGCGTCACCGAAGGAAAACGCCACTGGAGTAATCGCACGTGGGAGACAGAGCTTTAAAAAGAAACTGTCAGGACTGAACAGTTGCGGTCGCGCGGCACATGAGCTCGGGTTTATATTTATCGACGCTCGAGGAAGATGAGAATTTCGTTGCTGAATAAATCTCGGCCTTACACGTGTGTCAATACGTAATTGCTCATTCAGATGGAAATGTCGAGCTTCCGTTTTTCTTTTTTCTATTTAAAAGTGATACCCGTATTCCACGTTGGATGCGCAATTTTTTTTATTAAAAATCTTCTATGTTTTACGTAATATGTTTCATCGATGAATTTGTAAAAATACCGGTGAATTATGCAATTTTTAATAATAAATAAGGGTTAAATTTGGAAAGTTAATTAAATTTAGAGTTAGAGCTGATAGTTTGGTAGTAGATTATTCCTCATGAGTCCCCATTAATAAAGAAATGTTAAACAGTTAATGTGAACAAATAAAATTGTCGGAAAAGCTATATATCAAATGGATTGTATAAATTATGCACACCGTCAATTCATCAATTCCTTCAGCGATATATGTTTTTACAGATATGTGTTCTAATTTACATCTTTGGAACTAAACGCATTTATTTTTGATAAGCGGAATTAGTTTAAAAAATTGCATATGGAACGTTCAGAATCAATGGAATAGTTGAATTAACTTCTATTTGAAGATATATAGATCATATTGCTCGTTTAATTTAAAGACGTCCAGTGTTACGTAATAAAATTTAATTAGAAATAAGGTTTTCTTAAGCAGTAAGTTACTGGGTTTACAACAAGTTAGTATGCGTGCGCATATCTTTCAAAGCAAGGTCATTACGTGTAACGTATACTCGTTAAATGGTGCATAATAACAGTGTACTTTATCGAAATGAATCGCACGTTCCCTATATGGATTAGTAAAAATACACGAATTAAAAACGAATATTCGTTTCAGGCGATTAAACACGGCTAGGTATTATTCGTGTTACATGATTTACAATCTGCAATAACACAAATTACGATTTCAACAATATCCTGACCTGGATCAATAAAAATTTGCTGCAATTATTAGTCTCTATCGCCGATCAAAAAGAATAAATAAACAAACATTTGATCCAATAAACAATCCTCTAATTCCCCTATTCATAAACCATCGAAAAACAACAAAAAAAGGTGGAAATTGAACTCACCCCCCGAGTAGAATGTTGACGTTGCCGTGTAGGTCGGTCTCGAATCGACCGGGCCTGGTGGCCGGTCCGGTGGTCATTCCGTGGCTCGTCTGCTCCCTGCCGGCGGTGCCGTTCGCAGCCGGCGATAGCTGGCCCGAGTAGACCGCCGAGAGGACGGCTAGTCGCGTCATGGACATCGCGGCCCCGGCCGGGGCGTCAGGACGTGCCGCCTCTCAGCGTCATTGCTCGCTTCTCGACAGCTCCTCTCTCGCCGATTAGTCCGACCGCCGACCACTTCCAGCGGCTCCGCTCGCTCTGTAAGGCACGGGGATCAGTGCGCGTGTTTTTTTTTAAAGATTTTCATTTTTTAATTTCTATACATGAATTGATATTGAGGAGAGTTTCGTACGAGTTCCTCGTGGAGAGGAAAATCCGCGACGAGGCGTGAAGGATTGGTAATCGCTGTCACATGCGTTAGAAAAAAGGGTTCGATGCAATGAGATTGAGGATATTGAGTTTTTTGACGTATGCGATTTTCTTAATTGATTTATTAAAGACAAATTTGGCCTTTTCCTACTGTATATAATGGTAAATTTTACCATAATAATATGTATATGGCCAACGAATTGCACTGCACGGAAAGATAATGTATAACATTGATATATTTATAATTTGATATTTATAAGTCATACACGTATTGTATGTCATAATTGTTCATTTTCACTTTTTAATAAGAAATTTTTTATTAAAGTTATTTTCACCTACACTTTTTTTAATTTCATTTTTAAAAACAAAGTTTTTTACAAACTCTCTGAAAATTGCTGTTCATCTTTTGTAGCTTTAATTAAAAATATATTTTAAGTTGTAATAATTAAGAGAGAGTTAATTAATACTACTTTAATTTTTTGTTTCAGCTTTAGCCAGCGATAGACGATTTTGGATGAGGCATCAAATAAAAGCGTCACGATTAAACGGTGAGTCAAAAAATAAATTAATAAAACTTGCATTCATAACATTTTAATTACGTAAGATTAAAAACTTAGCAGACAGGATTTGTTGTATTGTACCAAATGAATTGTAATCTACATAATTTACTCAAGTATACTTTACGCTGTATTATCGAGTTGTCAGAGAAATCGAAATATTGGTTTATTCAATTGATGCGCTGAAGCGTGTACAAAGATACTTCTATAGCTATTTATACATGTAAAGACATCGATAGTTTAACAACTGATTACAAATTCATTGATCCGTCCAGTTTATATGAGTATCCGTACAGTTTATAGTTGATCATAAAGTAGAAAGAACGCGAACCTGTATTTACTGCCAATCTGCAGTTATTCATCGTTACAACTGTAATTAACGATTTTATTTATAGAACAACAGTTTGTCCCATATGCGAAATTCTTCTTAGCTGCACTTTTAAAAGTTAGTAAATGTACAGTAAATTAAAAGAAAATTGCTGATACAATCAGCTCTAAACGACAAAACTATCTGGATGTGCTAACATTTACGATTGTGTCGTAATATTTTAATAATGCTTTATAGTTGCTTTGCAAACCGAACCCTCTAAATTTCCTCCAGTGTAGAGAGGACAAAATGTCACTGATTTCAAAAGAATTACGCTTTTATCACTGTTAATCAACGAAAATTTACTATTTTACAGTGACAAACGCGCTGCGATAAGTTTGAAATTAGTGAAATTTTCACGGATTGAAATTTAGAGAGTCAGTTCATCAATACACCAATCCAACTATATTAAAACATACTTAAGAAACTACAAAGTTGTCTAGTCACCTTCTTTTGCGTACCTCGCGGTACCTTTTCGCGACTGCGAATATTTTCACGGTGGGTTCTCCTATCCCGTAAGCGGAAGCGAGCGCTAGCGATCGTTACGTCGCCGTTGCGCGTTGCGCCGGTGGTCGTTCACCTGTCGCCGGCCCTATACACCTGCGCCCGCGCTATTTTAAACGCACTCGGCGAATCCTTGGCTGAGCCTCTATAGACGCTCGGCTATTTATAGCTAACCCCACGTCAACGCGTGAGCCCTCCACCTCGGGGGATGCTCTTCCCCCCCGATTGTTTTTCGCGTCGCGTCGATCGATTCGTCACCGAGTCGTATTGCTCGACTGTCGCGATGGTCAACCGGGCTCGCGTGGAACCGCCGGCGCGGACATTAAAGTTGCAGGGCAGTTTCCGAAGGAAGCCGCGAACGAAATTGTCCCTCGATAGGCGCGAACGCTGACCGGTGTATTTTTAGCCGCGCGGGCTATTTTTAGCGCAAGCCCAGGTGGACGCGGACGGTAATAACGCGAGGAGGTTAATTTATAGTCGATTCCGTCTATTTATACCCACGGCGCGGGCCGCGCGATTAAGTACGAGACCGTATGGAAGTAAGTGCGATCGATGACTCTGCGAGCGCCGTGGTGCTTATAGGACCGTCGTGAAAAGTCTGGAGAGCCCCGCGGGAGCACCGGGATTGGTTCGAATATTCGAAAATCCCGCCAATTTGTCGAAAGTGCGTAGCGCGGGAAATTTTAAATCGCTGCGAAAATCGACGTAAGTGGCGCGTTCCGCGACAAATAGATCGCGCGCTGGACAGGCGCGAGTCGGCGATTGGTATCCGGAGCACGGCCAGGTGCTATAGTCGCGACGCGCGAACCGCTATTGACCGTGTGTCAGTGTCACTGTCGACGCGGATCCCTGTCGACCTGCGAGCTGTTCGCGAGACTGTCCCCCGGGGATGCCTACCTCGCTGGACCCGATCCCCACTTCCGAGAGGTTCGCTCCAGGGTGTACCGGGACATGCATCGCTACGTACGCAGGAGGTAACGACACGTCATAGTTTTTTAGTTTTTTTTTGTGTGTGTTTTTTTTTGTTTGCGTTACTCCGCTAGCTTTACACGTTCAGCATTGATTCGCGAAAAGCGGTGATTAGGGTGAAGCTAACCTGAAAAGCGCTTACGCAGTTTCGTAATTACGTTGGCTGTTTGACGCAGGTTGCTCGGTAAAATATTTAGTGCGCCGGTAAATTGTTTTCACTCGCTGCCCTACTGAATGTTCGGTAACATTTACACAAGAATCTATGCGTTCAACCTCGTATAATATTATACTTTGCATAAGTTTTGTATTTTAAAATAAGAGTAATGAAAAAAAAATTGCGTGATTTAAGGAAATAAGAATTCTAAGAAGATAAATTTGTTTGTTTCTTTTTTTTTAAACTGAATTAATTCATTTAAAACATGCGATGTGTTTTTTATATCAATTTAAAAACATTTTTAATAATAATATCATTTTCTCTAATGGAATATACTGATAAAAATGCTGAAAAATAAAAACAACGGTTCGAAAATATACCTAAAATATGAATAATTAACAGCCAAATACTTTTCCTATATTTATAATTAATTATATTCATCGGTAAACAGCTCGTACTACAGTCCGCATCGACTTCCGAGCAAATGTTTTTCAACCAACCTTCACATATAAATGATTCAATTCTCCCAACATTCCTAAACAAAGGCATTTAAAAAAAAATTCGAAAAAGTAAATCTCGCCGCGCGAACCCCGTTCATAATTACCAGACGCGTGCAAATCGATATCGGATGAAGGAGGCGAAGCGCCGGGGGCGTAATTAAAAGGAAGGCGCGCGCCGGGGCTGGAGTGAAAAAAATGGAGAAAAACGCGAAAGGAGAGAGCCGAGTGATGAAGTGTTTGAATGGCGGCGCGGTGCGCGCGTACATACGCGCCGATTCGACCGGCCGCGGAGTGCGTCGCGCCGTCGAGTCCCTACTCTCCTCGCGAGGTAACGAACTTCGGAAGCGAGTGGAAGCGTCTGCGCTGCCTCCCTCCCCCTCCGCGTCGGAGTATATTCACGTCACGCCGGGCCCTTCCTCTAACGAGCTTTTCTTTTATTATGGAGCCGACTTGACAAATTGTCCTTTGATACACCCGTTAATTTACGACTGGGTCGTTCCGAAAAATTGGAGGTGTTTTGGCGATTCATTTTTTTTTTCCTTTTTTAGTGCGTGACAGTCGTATGCGGATCTATAATAACGTTCTCTATTTTGGTGGTTGACGCAATGCTTGTAATGAGGATTTCGAAAAACGCGCAAAAAAAGTGCGTGATTTATGTTTGATTAATGAAGCGCGAGTTACTGCGCCTAATTAATTGTAGCCCGCCGGCAATAGTGTGACGTGTGCCTTATGTAAGAGGCGAAATGTACAAGTTTGCAAGTTTCGATTTCTGGCAAATTCGCGAAAAAAAGTTTGTTGCATGCAAATGCGCACGAAACTAGAACAAAATGTCTGGAAATTTCACAAAATTGGTTCTAGCGAATAGTACCAGTAGTCTTTTTTATTAATACGTACATAAATTATTAAATACTAAATTTTAACTAGCGGTAACGAATTTTGAATATTCTAGTATTATTCCGAAACCGTAAATAAAGGCTTTAAAAATTCTAAGCCACAATTATAATTAGACGTTTAAATATTGTATAGATAGTAGATAGGGGTAGATAATTATATAGGCTTGTAAAATTGTAGTAATGATTCTTATCAGCATTTAAAATACAAAGAAAAATTAAAAAATCAATGTACTTAAAAAACTGATCACCTCCAATCAAGCGATACTAAAAGGAGTGAACTATACTATCATTGAAGAATTTCTTACAAACCCATTTGATCACCCACTTTATACATCAATTAAAAAAAGAACACTCGAGTACCCTCCTCCATCCACTCTTTCATTCAACTAAAGAACGAAAAAAAAAGAAAAAAACAAAAATGAATGATCCGCAATCGCTAGCTCATTACCTTGACAGAGTGCGTTCCCTCCCGCGGCGACGACGTCGCCCCGTCATGTTCCCGGCGCGCGCTCGCGCGCCTCTCCGTCCCTCGCCTCGCAGGACTCTCCGCGCGCGTCCTACCCGTGTGCGGTGCTCGCAGTGGTGCGACTCAGCGTGCGGGTCGGCGCGAGCTCCGCGCCAGACTAAAACTCCCCCTCCTCGCGTGTGTTGTCGCTCGGTAGCGCCGCGCGCGTTGCCCTGGCTACGCGCGCGCTAGCGCCAGCCGCCGACGTCGCGGTCGGGCCGCCCCCGCGCGCGCGTCCACCTGCCTCTTGTGTACTCGCTTGTCCCGCGCCGCGCGCCAGGCATCGCCGCGGCGACGATCAATTCGCCGACCGATTCCCCGGATGGGCTCGCGGTTGCCGAGTGCCGATCGAAGTTTACCGAGTCACCCGCGGCCGCTGTACGCGCGCCTCTCGGGTGTCTACGTGGGAGGCGACGAAAAATGGCGAGAATCGGGGGAGCTCGGCGATGAATGGGAGGGTGAGAGGGTGGGGGAGAGGGATTTGGCCGGAGGGTCACTCCGGTGCGGGGGAAAATGGAACGTGCTTTTGGCGAAAAATTGCTAAAGTCGATTTTCATATAAAAGGGTGAATTTTCAATACCGTTATTGATCTTGAATGAATATTCAATCGATGTAGTAGAAGGGAGTTTAATCCCATTAGGATGGAGCGAAGGTCGATCCTGCCGGATAAAAATGTTCACTCTGTATAGACGCATCAAATTTTCCCAGGTTCTACGTAATGTAACTTTTTAATTTCAAAATTTTAAAATGTAATTTTCGTGTAGGAAAGTAAATGTGAGCTTTTGACATCAAGAGAATATTAATGTCAGGCTATTCGTGTTTTAATGAAAACGGAATGTAAAGCTTTTAATTAATTTATTTTACTGATTTTGTTGGTATGTGTAAATTAAACCGCAAAAAGGAAGTACTACTTCTTTAGAAGTTGACAGTGAATTATTAAAACCTTACTTTAAAAAAAATATTATTGTTTTAAAAAAATTTAATTAATACTATTCTATTAACAACATATTTTGTTTCTTAAATTAAATCTATTTAACCGACAAAATGAAATGATTATTTACAAAAATTAAAAACAAAAGTAGTTACATAAATGATAACAAATGAAAAGAAGTGTCTTAAAATTTACTATCATTTATTTAATAAGTTTGGCGCGTCCACATCATACAAACCAATTTGTAATTATAAAAAAAGTTTTGTCGCTGACAATAGAAAACAAAAGCGCGATAAAATTATTTCGCACTCGAGCGTCTCGCATTCAAGCTGTCGGGCATGACTATATTGTTGAGAACTTCAAGTTTATTGTACGAGAATTCTTTTTTCTTAACGAGTGCGCTGGAAAGTCGTCGCTCTAAAATATGTCAACAGCTCCATTTCCCCGCTCGCTATTATTTAAATACAAACAAAGAAATTTATGCATCTCGCCCGCGACGATCGTTAATTTGATTTTTAATTTCGAACAATCGATCGAAGTCCGCTGTCTGAAAAGTTTTGCTTGAAAAGCGCCGTCGCTGTAAAATTACGCAACTGTCCGTTTATTAAGTTTAATTAAATATTTTTTAATTTACTCTTCTAATTAAAGTAAACGAAGAAACTTTTGAAAGAGTGAACTTTAGCATAAATTGGAGATTTTTTTTTAAACGTTCGCAGGGAGGAATTCTTATGTACAAAGTTCGCGGAATCGCAGAGTAAGAAAAGAAACTTTACCCTTTACCACTCTTTCAGAGGGGAGACTCAACGTAAGAGTACATCAGAAGACAGTACAAGTATGTACATTTTTTTCACATCAAAATAACGTTCCTACAGATAGACAAAAGGAAAAACAATTTCAAACTGCATATACTGTCTTTTTCCCCTTCTCCAGGGAAAATCAACAACTACTTTAACAAAAGACACATCGTCGAAATATTTTTTTATAAATTACAACAAATCAAATATCAAAAAGCCGATCGTGTTGAAAAATCGATCGATCGCAGAGTTTGCTCCCGGCGCCTATTGAATGCCTCCGCGTTTTAAGGGGCGAGTTTTTTAGGGGTGCCTTTTTCGAGCCCCCTTTCTGAACAACGCGGATGTGGTGAAATTATTCATCTCACGAGCTTGCATCAGCGCGATCGCTTGCCCCTCGCGTGAATCGAGTGAAGACTCGCGGCGCGGGAAACTTTCGTCGCAGTAGTAACAGACGAGTTCGGTCAGACGCGCGTCCTGAAGGGAAAAACGGACAAGCTGGCCGGCAACTAAGCATGGGAATTCAGGATAAATTTCCATTCTCGATGTGTGATTCATAAGCAAACATTTGCATGGGATGAGAATAAATGTAAATAGTGTCTTTTTTCTATGTTGATTGGGGTGAATGATTAGATCAGGGTTACCTTCCGAAAGATTCATCTTTTTTTTCATATGTTGAAATGTGATGTTCTGACATATTCGGTGAAGACGCGGAACTGCGGAAGTACTGCTGTCCCGCACGTGCGACTTATTGTTAGTTATAATTTTTTTGAAAATAAAAAACAAAATATTTATCTAAGAAATGTATATGTCATGCGCATTATGCCAGAAAAAAACAAAAAAAACTTAGGAATTATTGAATTAATGGGTATATGTTTATAAAAATATTTACGGCAATGTGAGTACTTATTATTCTTATCTTTCTAAAGATTTATTATCATATCACTTATATTTTGTTAAGTTATATTATAATCTTAACAAAAACCATACATAAATTGTTACTTACTAAATCTACAGTTTATAACGCATACTTGTGCTAATCAGACTAAAAAAATTATCAACACACAGTGATAACTATAACGCAAAATAAAAATAAAAACGAAATTCCGTAACATCGCTGCTACTTCAAAGTCAGCCAAAGGTTATCATTAAGTTAAATAATTAAAAAAAATTAACGACTTGGCCTCTGCATACGTGACCCACCTGGCGAGCACGTGCCACATCGTCAAGCTAAACCGAGAAACAAAAAAAGCGTTCGTGCATCAATTCGGACTTCAGAGTAAGTGCTCCGTGAAAAAAATTCGGCGCGACACCGCGCGCAAACGAAATTCCGCGCCTACACCGGCCGGGCAGGGTGAAGATCGCTAGGAATGGTGTCCGCTTGCGCGGCATCGATTGTATATTGAGGTGGGCCATCAGCCGGCGGTCTCATTACGGGATTTTTCCTCTGCTTTTCCGCTTTTCCCCCGGGGGAGGGGGCGCGACAGATATATATCAAAGTCTCGCGCGCACGTCGATTCCGCTCTCGCGTCTGCTTGCAGATTGCGTCTCGTCGTCCTCCCCCGCACCCCGCTCCTCCGCTGCATATATGCAACGAGTACGTGCGAGCGCTCTCGGCACAGGGGAGAGAGCTCGCATCGTCGGTTCTCTTGTTTTTTTTTCTCTTTTTCTCCCCGAGTCGTAACAATCGGCATTCCGCTGCATAGCCATTTTTCTCGCTATAGTTTTCCACGATTCCCGCGCAGACGCTCGACAATCACACTAAAGTACACTGGATTCCGCAGTTAGTTGTAAGAATGGTTGTAGAAATATGTTTGTTTATTGATGAAAAATGGAAGTTTAACTTTGTAAAATTTAAAGTTTTAATTGATTGTCATTATTTTAGCTGTTATGTTATTAGGAGGTATTGTGTTAATTTTATGATTGAATTATTAATAAGCTATTGGTACTAGTTAATGACTATAAATTTTAAATTCAGATTCTGTCCTGTGTACCTATGACTATAAAAAATAAATTCTCAATATAAAATAAATTTGTCAGAATCACATCTTTATAAAAGATAAAGATCTATATAGAAATGATTACACTTCAACCACCAATAAATACACATTTAGTTTCTAATTTTTCATAAAAAATATCTCTGCAATCTTATCAATTATTTAAAAAAAAGGCACGTGCGTAAGTCCACGAGCGCAACAGCTCTCTCCGTTTCCTCGTGCGACGTAATCCCTCAATCACGTTTGGAGGATGGCAGGGCTGACAAAAGTCTGCGAGCCGATAACGATCGCAACTGTCAGTTCGGTTTGCTTGTCATCTTCCGCTATTCGCGCAACAAACGACGCGACGCAAAAGCGATCCACAACATATTGTGCGATCAAACTCCTCCAGCCCCATTATTTTTACTCTCGCATTTTTCACGGGTCGCGTGTCACGTTGCGTTCGTTTTACAGTAGATAAACCGCCCGGGTAGCTACAGCTGACTAGCTCAGTCGCTAGAGCATGAGACTATCTGTAACAAGTTGTATCCCTGTACACTTTTAATACCGCTATAGCTGAAAATAAAATGAAACGAACGGTATTTTTAGTATGAAAACGAAATGATTGGAATCTTTCATTTATTTGATTGTTTATTCTATTTATTTTGAAGTAACAGGCGAGTGTATTATTACCTATCGACGCGCCAAGCGCGTGCCTGATCTACATGAAAGAAGCATTTGAGGGAATTTCTTTAATACGTTGAAAAATTCTTTCAAATGTGGAGAAAATCCTTGTTTTATTCATGCAAGATGTTTCTTCTAAAATATAGAGAAAGTTCTTTTCTGAAAAAGGAAGGAGGCGACAAAGCATAAAAAGGACGGTTTATATTTCTGTAGAATAAAAACCTTATATATAACAAAAAAATTGTACAAATTTCTTTACATTAAGTAAATTTTCCTAATTTTTCTTTTCGTGTAAATTAATATAAAAAAAGCAAAGAATGATATAATTTTAAGATGTGTTTCTGACGGTCGGTTATTTTATTTTTTCCCAACAAAATATTACAATCTAAAACTTTCCATTACTATTTTTTACCCCAACATTTTAACAGTTCGCAGAAAATTCTTTGTCCATTCCACTTTCTTTATTCGACGCGGACTGATCGATGCACGCGTGCTTGATTAATTCAGCCAAAGGAAGTATGAACGATCGCTCGCGGATACGAAAGCAATAAGTTATAAGTTTGATCGCCAGCTCGCACGAGGTGTACTATCGGTTATATTTTGTTGCAGGATCGCGAGAATGGTGGGTAGCGTGCCTAGCGGCTGGATGAGGAGGCTGCTCCTCTTCCTCGTCCTGGTCACCGGAGTTCTGCTGATCGCCATGTTCGCCCACACGCCGCCGCTCGCCTCCCTACAGCCGTTCAGCGCCCGCAGGTAAGCTGGCCAACTTCGGCTAAACTTGCCCCAATCACGCTTTCATTATGCCGAGATTTACGCTCGGCAACACCGTCCCACCCAACTTTTGATTGCTCGATCAATCTAGCTGTTCAATAAACAAATCAAACATTAAAGTTGAATTCTAAATGATGATTATCGACTATATTTTTTAACTGATACTAAGAGATTGTTGAAAAATGATTTAATAA
The DNA here is from genome assembly GCA_900480045.1 of Eurytoma adleriae. Lineage (NCBI taxonomy): Eukaryota > Metazoa > Arthropoda > Insecta > Hymenoptera > Eurytomidae > Eurytoma > Eurytoma adleriae. The sequence continues at coordinate 143,429 of UXGC01000340.1, forward strand.
TTAAAATAATATTTAGATTTCTGTTTGTCGAACTGTAAAATATTAATTTTAAAATCTATTGAAATAATATTTTGTATTCATTAATGTTGGATAATAAAAATCAGTCATTGACAACTTAAAATTTATTTTATATTTCTTCGGTTTCTAGAAATAAAATTTATTTAAAATTGTTTTCGTGTAATACCTCAAAACACCCTAAATATCTTTTATCTATTGTAAGAAAAAATTGCTATCAATCATCTCATTGTTATCTGAAAAAAACTCCAGTGTCATTGTAGGTAAGTTTACTTTATCGAAAAGATTTAGAATTCAGGAAAAACCTTGAACTCCCTTAAATTACCTAATACACTGAAAAGTATTAAAAAATAGGAAATTCACTATAATTCTTCAAAGTGCAGGACAAATATGAAAAATCAATTGTATCGCAAATTTTCCTACAAAATCCTCAATGTTTTCCAATATTTCGGTACTTTTTTTCACGTTTCAATCATCTCTATTCTTCTTCGCTCGCAGGTCGTTCCAGAGCCCGTGGTCGTGGGTGTGCGTGGCGGGCCGGTGCGAGCGTCGCTCGGTGCGCAGCCTGCGGATCTCCCTGGCGACGTGCTCGGCGCTGTGCGGCGGCAACGCGCGGCTCCTGTGGCCGCGGCCGAGCGGCCCGCTGGACCTGGGCACCGACAGCCACGCCTTCCACTGGCAGCAGGTGCGCCTCGTCACGGTGAACACCAGCCACGTGGAGGTGCGCGACCTGCTGGAGCACGCCAAGGACATCTTCATGGCGAACGTCCGGAGCCTGGTGAGGGTGCCGAACGCCAAGACCCGGCCGGCCCTCGACGCCTTCGACGTCTACCTCAGCGCGAGCGGCAACAACGTGCGCGACGCCAAGCTCATGCTCGACACTGACGAGTCCTACCGGCTGCAGGTCGTCACCAAGGGCAAGCACCTTGAGGTGGGCTATTTTCTTTGGGATGCGGAACTTGGGTTCGGAAGGATACCGTACGATACTGTCATCGACGTTGGCTATACTATTTAACAAGAAATAGCAAATTTTTAATAAAATCGCTCTGTGGTGTCATCCGTAATTGTACACAGAATCTTTGTTTTCAGTTTGAAGTAATTTTAGATTTTTTTACAATTATAGGGATAGCACCACAAAGTAATTTTTTCAAAAATTTCGATCTAAAAGAAAATGTGAATATATAATGACGTATAAATAGAAATGTTTTAACTTTATTCTTTAAGGAAGTAAATGAAAAAGTAAGAGATTATTTAGTCATTAAAAGTTTCCTGGGATTTTAATTGACAAATACGTAAACGATCAAAATGTTAATCAAACGTTTATAAATTAATTAAAAACATGAATTGCACGCTGAAAAATGATTTTATTTAGTTTTTTAAAATGCATAAATTTTCGAGCAGTAGATAAATTAATTTTTCGTAGAACTTTATGAAACATGTTATTAATTTATCGCGGGGCTGCGGTATCCCTTCATCGCATTACTTTATATGTAGAAATTCGGGGAGTAAATGTACACAAATGTGTGTGAAAAGGTAAACGTAATTTAAAGTTGGTTTCCAAAATTTCCAAAGCAATTTTCGTTATTTCATAACTCTCAAAAATAATTCAGTTGACATAATATTTAAAAAAAAAATTGTATTACGAAACATGAATTTTACTGCATATAAAACATAAATTTGTTCCACAAATAAATCTAGATTTATCTTTATTGCAACTTTATTGCATTTTAAAATTACCCAAACTATTTATTATATTTATCTTTTAATCAATTTTTTAACTTTTATTCGGATAATAAATTCACTTTTCATTACTTAAAGCATTTTCTCGGTCTAGTTAAATAAACTCACCTAAAGGCAAAAAAAATCTACAACGTGCATTTTTTAAAATTCACATTAAATTAATTAAATCAATGCACCTATGGTCTTCAATTTTCATGCGATTAATTCTGATTACTTATGCATCAGGTGCACGTCACCGGTAAGTCGTACTTCGGAGTCCGGCACGGGCTGGAGACGCTCTCGCAGATGATCTGGTGGGACGACAGCTGCGGCAAACAGGGCTGCCTGCGCGTCTTGTCGCAAGCCGTCGTCGAGGACAAGCCGGCGTTCCCCTATCGAGGCATCCTCGTTGACACCGGCCGGCAGTACTTCAGTCTCCAGCAGCTCAAACGCGTCATCGATGGTATATTTTGTTTGGAAACATTCTTACCGTCAGTGTTAACGATTTTCGAACGTTTCATTTTTAATCATGTTCGCCTAAACCGTTTTCGAACGCGTGACCTGTGAAAAACACATTTTCTGAAATCCTTGCGAAAAAAAACACACTTCCATATAGATTCTCGTGAAAAATCCAGGTCCTCGGAAATCTCATTTCAATGTTTTCGACGCGGTAAAAATCCGTAAAGTGCGTTCTTTGTTATGAATGTGCTTTTTCGTCAGGGCTTGAGATTTTAATAAGAATAGAAGAATAAAAATATTACAAGATTTTGTTGAAAAATGTACTAAAAACTCATTAAAATTACTTTAAGTTTGTTTACTTCAGTGTATTGTACATTGCTACTGTCACACTAAATCAAATAAGTTTTCTTCGCATTTGAGCAAAAATTTTAATTATTTTTATTAATTTTAGTAAATTAAGTTTTTATTAAATTAAGTTTTTTTGAAAATCAGTATAAAGTACTCTTTGCATTGTTGCGATGCCATGACATGACATTTTCTAATTGCATTCTTTCTTTAGGCATGGCCGCATCGAAGCTGAACACGTTCCACTGGCACCTGACGGACTCGCAGAGTTTCCCCTACGACTCAGCGCAATTCCCGGAGATGGCTAGGTGGGGTGCTTACAGCGGCGAGGAGGTCTACACGCCCGAGGACGTGAAGGAGCTCTCGACGTACGCCCGGGTGCGCGGCGTCCGGGTCCTCATGGAGATCGACTCCCCGGCTCACGCGGGCGCCGGCTGGCAGTGGGGTCAGTCAACCCTCAATCTCTCACCTCGCTTTTCTTCTTTTTTTTCTCCGCTTTTACTTTCACACAGAGAAAGGGGAAAAATCCGACGCATTTCTTTCGTCTCAGTGACGCGGGGTTGCAGAAGAGCTAAAAGAAATTGTTAAATTTTAATAAGATTCTTTAGTTATTTTATTCAACTATTTAAATTGTACCTACTGTATTGACATTACTGAAAGATTGTTTTGTAAGCGTGCGTTAAGGAACTTCGTAATTGAAAAGCACTAAATGCATTAATTCTTTGTTACGCCTATTGTAGTCAATTGCTTCAGAGAGTAATTTTTATATTTTTTACATACTTTTTAAATGCACTATCGTGGATTTTAAAGATAACTCAGCTATTATTTATTTATGAATCTGTCGATTTCCGTATCTTATTGCTTTTAACTAACGAATTAACTAACAAATTTGTCTATTCAATCCAGTGTTAGTCAGAAACTATTAGTGACTAGCAATTAAATAAATACAACAAATATAATGTTTCGTTAAGAACAATTTATAACTACTTCTTTTGTGTAGGTGTGGAGCACGGATTAGGCGAGCTGGCGCTCTGCGTGGACCAGCAGCCGTGGTCAGCGTATTGCGGCGAGCCAAACTGCGGCCAGCTGAATCCGATCAACGAGAATTCGTACCGCATCCTGGAGGGCTTGTACCGCGAACTGCTGGATCTGACGGAGACGCGCGACATCGTGCACCTTGGTGGCGACGAGGTGAACCTCGAATGCTGGTCCCAGTACTCCAACATCACTACGGCGATGCAGGCGCAGAACATGACGGACTACCACGTGCTCTGGGCGGACTTCGAGCGCAAGTTGCACCGTAAATTGATACGCGCGAACCACGGCGAGGCGCCGAAGGCCGTCATTCTCTGGAGCTCGGCCCTCACGAAGCGACCGTACCTCACGCAGCACTTCGACTCCTCGGTCCACGTGGTGCAGTCCTGGGGCGGCAGTAACTGGCCTGACACGCCCGACCTATTGGAGGATGGTTTCAGGGTGATTCTGTCGCACGTGGACGCCTGGTACCTCGACTGCGGTTTCGGCCGGTGGCGAGAGACTGGCGAAGCCGCTTGTGGCGAGTATCGCACTTGGCAGACAGTGTACAATCATCGCCCTTGGAGGGACTATCCGTCGCAGCATCAAAAGTTGATTATGGGCGGCGAGGCTGCTATCTGGAGCGAACAGCTCGGTCAAGCGTCGCTCGGGCCTCGACTATGGCCCAGAGCGTCCGCCCTCGCCGAGAGACTCTGGTCAGTACTTCATTTTTAAATTACAGATAATTTATGTTTTTTTTTCTAGAGATAAATCCTATCGATAATAGGCAGTCGTAAGAAAATTGATAGTCACTTCCTACTTTATCGGCAAGAAACTTTCACTTTTTCATTCTAAGTCGGTAAAGCAGATATTATAATTATCAAAAGTTGATCTAGTTGCAACCAATTATGCGATTATATAATTTACAGTTATACAGAATATCAATATTAATATACATAATCAATTTATTCTAATTTATAACATTCATAAACAAATTAAAAAATAGCTAAGCTAACATTAATTTTATGAATTTTTAGTAAAAAAGGCTGTGGTGAAGGTATTTTATTATTCGTTTTATACTTATTTAAAAAAATAAAAAATTTAGGTTTTCTTTTAATTGTTCGAATTTTGCCTGATTAGACGTGGATTATGCGTTCGTTTTATAGTGCATAAGGAGCTCGGGTAGGTACGCCCGGCTAGCTCAGTCGGTAGAGCATGAGACTCTTAATCTCAGGGTCGTGGGTTCGAGCCCCACGTTGGGCGATTA
>UXGC01000341.1:0-15117 GCA_900480045.1 Eurytoma adleriae
TGAAAGTGACCTGATCTGCACTGAAAAATCAGTGAAATTCACTGAAAATTAGTGAAATTTCACTGAATGAGATTTAGTAAGTATGATTAGACGTGGAAAATATATCTAATTCTACCCGGTTAAACATGAATGTTGTTCAATCATGTTTAATTGTATGGTTGTATATATGTAGAAAACATACTTAATTATAATCATATTTGGATTATGTCTCTATATAACTATGATTGTTAATTAAAACACATCCATCTATAATTATGTATACTTATAGGTGTAATAATTTAATTAACAATCACTTATTGTTTTGAATAAACTTATGTTTTGAATATATATACAATTTATTCGTTTCTTGAATGTGAAACTTTAAATTTAAATTTTTTTGTAGAAACTGTTTTCTCAAAATAACGTTTTATTCATAACGCAAAATTTTTAAGTAAATTTTTTTAACATAGTGGTATATAAAATAAACTTTTTGTGTAATTTTTCTTTCGCATTTTTAAATATTTATTTGTATCATACAGTATGTATATAATTACTCAATAAAGTGTAAAATAAATAAACTGTAATCCGATGAATTTCAATTTATTTTATTTACTTCGCCTTGATACAGGATAAAAATTGGAGGAAAAGAGTAAACTCGTCGGGGTCGGGTCGACTTCAATAATAGCCTCGTTTTCCTCGACTGCGAGCCGCTGGGAAACTAGACTGCGAGAAGTCGCCGCCGAGCCATGTCAATTTTATGCTCTAATTTCTACTCGGCTTTTTCGACATGGAAAAATTTTTCAAGAATCAAGTAGAATTTCGCATTGTACCCCACTAGAAAAATAACGGGTATAAAAATAGCGCAAAACGTCATCCCACCCCGGTATCGAATAAAAGAAAACATACACCGAAAAGCTCCGCTGATACGTGACCCGTTATAATAACCCCGGGATAATATCAAAAATTTCAATCGAATTTCCCTGAAAATAAACAATAAATTTTTTCAAGAATTCGGGTCGCGCTTTGATTAAAAGTAAACGATATATGGCGCAGTGACCGCTTTATTTTTTTCGAAAGAATCAAAGCCCGATAAAAATTTCCACACATCACCGGTGGCTCTCCTCTCGTCCAGTTATGTTCAAAGTTCACGCGCGATCCGAGTTATTTATACAGGTATGGTCCCTGTCACGCAAAATGGAGCAAGAAATAAGGAATAAGAGTAAACAAAAAGAATAATAAGCCTTATTAAAAAAATTAATCATAAATTGACCAGATTATGCATCATATTCTGGCAAATTTATGGTTTACATTTTTACGTCTCTAAAATTGAATTAGTGAAATCCACTAAAGATTAGTGGAATGTTTTAATGAACATTTAACTTAATTTTTATTAGTTTTTCACTAATTCAACTGTAGATGGTACAGGATGTAAGCGTTTTCTTGCATATATTCATTTTTAGTAGGATGTGTAATAAGGATTGTCTTCACAGGCAATATATCTATATACATCGTGAATAAGAAATAACAATAACAATAGATACACAGATTCATGCATCTAGATACACCGCCTCTGTTTTTTGTGTGCCGAGGTCCTATTAACTCGATGGAATCGTCAGTCTTTACGAAATCCGGGCATCGAGTTGACCGAAGCCTCACGGCCGCGCGTCTCGCATGCCGCGGCGGCGTTTGCGTGGAAATTAATTTTATCGCACCGATGATGAGGCATTACACCCGGGTGCCCCGCTGATAATTGAGTTGTGGAGGGGCGAAATAACGAGCGACGTCCCGCTGAATTATCGCGCACCTGCCGAGATGTATTAATCGAAAGGAGCCCGCCGCCGCGCGATAACTCACGCGCCGCCGGGATACTTACGCTCGCCCGGCGGAAAAAAAGGCCCTCGTGTTATTACGCTGTTTCTTTTAAAATATATGTAGAGATAAATTCGAGCGGCTGGTGCTGGTGGTGGGAACGACGTCTCGTTAGTAATGCAAGGGTAAGATTTATTTTGGACTGCACCGTAAAAAAATTAACCACGTATTGACCAGAATTTGCATATTCTGGCCAATTTATGGTTAACTTTTTTTAAATTATGCGTTTTTTTGTATATATCATAAATGCGAAAGAATTTTGGATACAGATTTAGAGCTTTAGTTTCAATGTGACGGGTCATCTTGGAATTCTCAGTTTTAAAAAATAAAATAAAAAATTTCATTAATAGTAGATAGACACTTCAATGTTTCGTACTGTCATAATATCAAGTTTGAAGAAAATTTTGTTATAATGAATTAAGATAAATCTACATTGCTTATGTGTGTTAATTATTTAGCTGTCACGTACAGAAAATGGTGTAATTTACATTAAATAATATATCTTGAAACATTTAATTATCAGCGTTTGTAATATATGTGTCGTGATCTACATCAAAATGTAGGCAATAAAGTTGTCCTTAATAAATGAGATTTTCTCTTCTAATCTAATGTGAACAACTGCTTAATTGTTAAAATCAATCTCCTTGGAATAGCGAAATTTATAAACGTCTGTTCGCTATATATCTCATTCTTCAGAAATAGCTAAATTTTCTTAGTAGAAAATTTGATAGAATTACATTTTACGCATATTACGGTAAATTTTCTTCAATAAATCTTCACATTTTTGGAGATATACTTTTTTTTAAAAAGAATGTAATTAATATGTAAATAATTTTCTTATAATACTATAGGTACTTTTCGAATGCTGTAAATTTAATAAAAATCAATAATTCTTTCAATAAAAATCTATAATTTTTTAATAATTTAATAATCATTTTAAATAATAATAACTATGAAATAAAACGTGATTTTTTTTTAAAAGCAATATTACTTGGACGAGGAAACTTGTTAAAACGCGAGCTTACGTAAATCTCCACAGGTGTCTTATTTATAACGGGCAGAAGGGTCAGCTTTCCACTCACGTCAACCCTCGGCTCCGTCTAATTTTCTCGGCTTGATAAATATCGTACAAATCCGGCCGAAATTAGTTAAAGAAATCCACCGGTGTCTCTTCCCATTACCGCTTTATCGCCGGGCCTAAAGGAAATAAATTGTCAGCCGGTACAAAGCGGCATGATCAATGCAAAATACGGCGCCCGTCGCCAAATCGAATTAACCGTCATCCGACTGTACGTCGCCTACTTCCGCGCGCCTCCATCCGCATCGATCCCAATTAAATTCGTTCGCCCTGCCCGCCAGCAGCGACGTGCAGGCTCTCGAAAAGGCGAGGTTGAGCGATCCGCGAGGTATCGATCGACGCGGAGATCCAGCCGGGGTAGTATCAACGTGTCAATGCACAAAGCCGGGGTTTTCTTTTTTTTTTTTTCTTTTTTATTAACGAGCGACGCGGTGAGACAAAAAGGCGGAGTCGCGGTGTAATACCCCCGATCTCCCGTGGGGTCGCGGGGGAGATGGTCGACTCGCGAGTCGTGAATCGCGCGCGAATCCTTTCAGGCACCAGCGCCGACGATCCGGAAGCGAGCACAAAGACGCGCCCTTTCACCTGGTCGTATACGGCGCGAGGTGGAGGCGGTGCACGCAGACGGAAAACTCGCGGTGCGTCGGCCTGGAAGGGTTGTGTGCGCTTAGGCTGACGCGTAGAGAGGTTCGTTTTTACTTTTGCTCTTTTTTTAATGCGTGGGCAAAACCGGCAGTTGTATAGACAAAAATGAGTGTAGTGATTTTAAAGGTCTACCGTTGGCTATTTAACGACTGAGTAAATTTGATTGAATATTGTTTATTGAAGATTTATTAGGACTAAATTTTTAAATGTAAAAAAACACTTAATTTTCGATCGTTCGAGCTTTTTCATTGTATATTAATTTGATTACAACGTGACAGTGTCGATAAATTATTGCATAAAGAGATCGATAAATTAAATCGAGAAAAGTAAAATTTGATAAATAATTAAGTATCAAATAAAAATGTAAAGTTAAATTGCTGTTCGAGTTTTAGTAGGTCGCGAAGTGGTATCAAATCTTCTACAAAATCGATAACACAAATTAACTAGAGAATTACAGGTCAATTAAAACAGATTCCACTGTATAATGATTTATGACTAGAATTTTCAAACTATTCATTATCAATTTGGTTACTACGATTTTTTGAATACATATTACAAAAAATATGAATTTTAGAAAAGTCATACACTACAAAAGTCGTACACTTATTCAATATGCATAAACGAAATTATCTAAATTAATTTCATTTTTTCAGTTTTGCATGGTGGGAATTTTTACCAAACAGGTCAATCCATGCGAAGATTCCTGAAATATTTACCAGTGCACGAAAAATATCGTTGCTTATCCACTGTCCACGTCAAACAACAAACTAAAAGTGCACGCACAGAAAAAGTCCTCGTGCAATTTTTCGAAGTCAGTATACACCGCGCGGGGATGGCACGCGCATAGCGAAGCGGGCAAAAGCCGCAGCGGGGGGCGAGGAGGCGGCGGCGCGTCGCGTCAAAGGAAAACGCGGCAATAAAGGGATCGAAAGGAGTAAATAAAAGTATCGGGGGCAGACGCGGGCGAGTTAACGAATTTGCGTGAGCGCGAGCGCGCGAAACCGCGCGATTACACTTTACATTCGCGGGGGCCGCGTACACGCGCGCACACCCACGGCGTGTATACACCGAGCCTCCGGCGACCTCAAAAACGCGACCCCACCCACGCGTCGTTTGCCCGCCGCGCGCGCGCACCCCTCGACTATGCCCTCCCCCGGCCGGCCGCCGTGACAATATAAACGCGGCCCCGGCGCGCCGTTATTTCGAAACCGCGGCCGGCCGGTGGCGGGCCTTTGAAAGTCGCAATCAAATTTTCTCATAAAACTGCCTGTCCCGCGGAGCGCGCGGAGACACGAGGAGCCGCGACTGCGGTCGTAACGCGACCCCGGACTCCATCCGCCCCCCCCTTCTATAGTATACTTCTACCTCGTTTCCTCGCTTTCTCTCTCTGTCTGTCTGTCTGTCTGTCTGTCTCGCTCGTTTTTTTTTTTTTTGGGTGTCGATTTTTCGCCCCGGCGTGGAGGAGGATGCGCGGCCACGGGGCCAAACAGCCCGGCTGTTAATTGCTCCGGCGGCGGAAGCGGCCTCAAAGCCGCGTTTCCAAAATTTCGTTTTCGCTTCTCGGACGGGAGAGAGCCGGGCGCGCCGGAATTTTTTTAGCCGCCGCGCCGTGACGATCGGATAGAGGGCAAAAAATGCGACGCGCGGTTTGCCCGGGACGAGGGGGGTCGATTGCGTTTGATTGAAAGCTTTCTTCGTGAGTGTTTGTTTTTTTTTTTATTATTAAATTTATACTTCGCGAGCGAAACGAGGTGAAAAAAATTCGAGAATTTTCTTTTATTTTGTTTTTGTGATAGTTTGTATAACTAATTTGAAACTGGTACCTGCTGGTAGATGTATACTGGTGAAACTTCAATGAACTACTTGTATAACTACTAGTCAAACTTTAGTGAATTGTTGCTATAATTACTGGTAAAACTATAGCGAACTGCTGGTATAACTATTGGTGAAACTGTAGCGAACTGCTGGTATAACTACTGGTGAAACTGCAGCGAACTTTTGGTAAAACTACTACTTTTCCAATAGTTTTTCTTTTAAATAAACCAATAAGAGAAAACTTCTTAGCAGTACTTACGCTATACTGGAAGAAAAATTTTGTAGAGCCAACTAAAATTTAGTTAAATCCTCCTTATTAAACCAATTTATTTTATATTTATAGTTACTGTGCAAGTTAAATGGAAAATTTAAATAATTTGTAGAAATATCTTGAAAGTAGTACTTAAAATATGATAAATTTGAACCTAAATGAATTTTCGAGAATTCTAAAAACTAGAAATAGTTTCTTTTAAAAAATCTGGAAATGTCGCCCTCCTATAACACTGAGATTTTACGTTGTAGGTCAACAGCGCGAAGGTGTGCAATTTAAAAAACCCCTTCTCGCCGCGTGCCGTTTAAAGTAAAGCGCAATGAAATACAGCGGAACGCTTAAAAAGGGACACGTTTATTTTCTCGAGAAGGACAATTTATTAAAAAAAATTAATTAAAATACACAAGCTCGGGCTATAAGACCGGCTCTCAAAGCTCGGCGCGCTTTTTTTTTTCTCCTCCTCCACTCGCGCTTAAACAAAATTTTAATTAGTTTTCATACTCAATTCCCTTTGAAAGTAGTCGGGCGTCCTGCCGCGTCGGTCTTTAATACCCGGCGACCAGCCGAGCGCAGCTCCCGGGACAAAAATAGCCCGGCTTGCATCCCGGATGCACATCTTGATTCGGAGTATTTAGACACTAACCGCACGTCAGCGCGGGCCGCGCGCGCGCGCGTCTCGTTTAAATACGCTGGCATTTAGTCAAGAACGAGTGGGCAGAATCCATCTGCAACTTCATTAAGGGCCCGCCGAGCTTCGTCCTCCGCGCCTCTTTCTCTCTCTCTCTCTCCGGGCTGCTCTGCGCGTCCCCATTTCAAATTCAGATCTCTCCGGCTTCTAAGCGGACGTTTAATTTTCGAAAAATATATCTTGATTTAACCCGACTTTGGGAGGGAGAAAAAATAGGACGGGTTGTGTGTGTGTGCGCGCACGTCGCTCCGGATAAAAATGCTAGAGCCGACGCTTGGCGCGAGCGACTGCGGATGATAGGCGCTTTGTCATGATTTTTCTCATTTATCAGAGTGACGGATTTAAATAGCTGATGCGGAAACAATTATACCTCGGATTTTAAAGTGAAGAGAATGTTGGAGGGATTTTTTTAGCGGATATTTTTGCACCTCTTATTTTTCTACGTTGAGCGGAAAAAAATGTTTGAGCTTAATGGTAGTGTTTTATAGTTTGGTTACCAGTTGTGCTTTTGAGTTTCGTTGCGATAGCTACGCTCTAAATCTAAATTAGTGAAATTTGATGTATATAGTAATACATTGTAGGTTAAAAGTATTTCACTAAGTAACTAAGTATTCAATTAGTGAAATACTTTTGGCTGTGAATATGTGACTATACACATAAAATTAGTGAAATTGCAGAAATTTCACTAATTCAAATTTCGATACGTGCAGTTTACAATGATATATCAATGTTATTCTAGAAACTGACTCTAATTCGACAAAAACTGAAAAATTTTGCTTTTTTTAAAAATCTCAAAGAATTGTTAATCAATAAACGTAAAATAATTATTATTCTCTGATCATGAAAATCAATTTCTATTAAGTTTGGATAAAGTTTAACACTTAACGTGAAATTCATATAAAGCTGAACACTAAACGTGAAGTTCATATTTAACATTTTTTAGAATATTTTTGTGTGAGTGCTATGTATGCAATTTTAAAATAGATTTTCGTAAGTCTGAATGTTAGGATATTAGGATCTTAAAACTTTTCGCAAATGCAATTCGTGAAAATCCTTCCTCGAGCACATTGCAGAGACATCAGTTAGGCAACTGCCACTTCAGCGAGGCATTCCCCGCATTCATTTTATAATTTTCAAATTGCACACGCAGTTTCCCAACAGACGTTAAATTAAACAGAAAGCCAAGGCACGGCAAAACGAAAATAGAAAAAAAAACCCTAGAGCCTGCACTGACAATAGAAAAGCAACGAGCGCCGCGATACTCGTACACGCGAGCAAGAAGAATAAAGAAAAACTCGTACACGCGAGCAGGAAGAATAAAGAAAAAAGAAGAAAAAAAAAAGAAAAAGAAGAGAGACGAGGGATAGCCAGGAGCATTAGAAAGGATGAGCGCGCGTCGCGCTCGGGGATCTGAAATAAAATCTTGGAAAATTCGCAGCCTAGTCGTGCGCGACGTCGGCGCGCGGGGGTGGGCTTGGTAAGAGTGTACGCGCGCGCCTGCTGGAAGGAACGCCGGCCTACCGGAAAATTAACATATCCCCGCAGTTCTCTTTGCGCGGCGCGCCCCGGAGTTCGCCTCTCGCGGGGTTGACGCGCCGGCGATGATGGGGGTAAAAGAGCGAGCGAGGGGCGCACGCGGGCGAGGGGGGAGGGGGTACTAAGCGAAATCTGGTAATGAGAGCGAGGTTTCGTGTTCCGGGAGAGGGGCTTTTTGACGAATCACCCAGGCGAATATCGCGATTCGCGCGGAGCACTTTCGAGCCGCGTCATTGTTGCATCGGCGCTCGAGGAGAGAAAAGCTCCCGGGGTCAAGGTGAATTTGCAGCTGATGACTTGGAGATTTTTAAGATTTTTATTGATTGGAGAAAGTAGATTTAATTAGATTAGATTAGGAATTTAGTACAGTATAGGATTGTAATTAGTATTATAGATCCTTCACAGGGATCTGGTCTTTAAAATAATATTGTTATTCGAGAGAAATTAATGAATGATTAAAGAAATTATTTTAATTTTTGACTGGTACTTTTTAACGTTGAAATACAAGTAATTGGAGAAAAATAGCTCTGTCGGTTTTAATGAGTCATACACATTTTTAAATTTAAAGTAAAATATTTTCATTTGCTGAAATTAAAAGTTTTGCTTTTAATAGTATCATAGGATCTTTAAAATGATATTGCTTTTTTATGTGATTTTTTTTAATTTCAGTTAGTTTGCTAAATACCACTAACTTGTATTTACCTTTTGTTTAATTTATACAATTTTCTGATTCAAATAAATAAAAATTATAAATAAAAACGTACACTATTAAAAATGTATTTTTGTTTCTTAAAATCTTTCTCATTTCATTTACTGTCCCAAATAAACAATCGAAGATACAAATCTATTAAAAATTCATAAAAATACATTTTGCAGTTTGCTTAATTCAATGTCTGATTGAACATCGACTCGAACTCCTCGAGACTCCGTCAGCGTTAGCGTCTTAACAACTTTTGGAGTGCGGCATTGAAATACCGCGACGGAGCGAGCTCTCAATTCGCAAAATACACTCCTAAACTATAGGAGAAGCCCCATACATAAATAAGTCGGAAAATCGAGCAAGAGAGCAGCGGGGAGCTCCTCGGTATAGACGTCGAACTCGAGGAAAAGTGCCGTCGCGAAGATAGAGACTGCGGCGGGGGATAACGGCGCGGCCGAGGGTACGGCGAGTAAAATTGGTCGAAAAAAAAAAGAAGAAGAAGGAGGTAGAAGAAGCGAGGCGCAGGAATTTAAAGAATCTCCTCTTTTCCATCCCCCGCGCGCGACGAAAGCGTCGCCCCGCAGACGCTCGCGAAATTGTCGCCGGCGGGGGGAGGGAGGAGTCGTCGAGTTGCCCCGCGCGCGGCTGACAGGTGTCTGCTTTTGAAAGAGCCTGTACAGGCGAAAGGGAGAGGCGAGCGGCCAACTTTCCTGCGCTCCGCGAGGAAAATCCATTTCCCAGCTATACGACTGTGAAAACTTCCCTCCTACTTGAGGCTTCGCTCATCCCGCGCTCCCCGCAGCCGCGCGACTCACTTTTGTTTTCTCGCTATGTGCAGGCGAACGGTAGCTTCCCTCATCTTCCCGCGGCTGAGGAGCCGCTCCGTTTCGGTTTCACGGTTGTCGCACGCGTCGACTTTCTTCGGTTGCGGGGCCGCAATATCGAGCGGGGCGACGCGCGAGGGGAATACAAAAATGCAGTGGGTGCCGGATTCTTTGAGCTCGGCGATCGGCAGAAGAGCCGAGCTTTGGCGCGAAATTTTCAAGTTTAAGGGCTGCTAAAGGATTTAATGGACGCGATTAATGAGTTTCTAACGAAGAAAAGCACATTTCATTTTTTCCCGACAAGAAAAGCAAATTTTATTTTTTCCTGGCGAAGAAAAGCTCTTTTCGGATTTTGCCGCGCGAAGAAAAGCACAAGCTCATTTGGGAATTTTGTCATTTTTTTTAGGGAATCTCGCAAAATGCGCCTTTTTTGTGGATCTATGGAATATGTGACTATTTTTTACTCTTCAACACAGAGTTGCTTACATTAGTTTTACGTCCGTAACCCCCATTCTCGCAAGATAACTTACTACTCTCGCCAATATTTCGCGAGCCCGTAATAAAGCTAACCAGCGCCGTAAAGCCGGCGGGACAAATTTTAACGCTACTCATTAATCTACGCACCGTCGCACCGGGTTTATCTCGGGCGGTCCGCATTATGCTTCTTAGCGGAACTTATTTCGGCCGGTGACGTCTCAGCCTCGGGGCTCAGCGTCGCCGCCGACGGACTTATCTCTCTCTCCTCGGTCTTCTCCCCCATCCCACCACCCGCCCCTTTTGTTTTTCCCGCGGCGCGCTCGACTGGGTTTCGCGGACTCGCGGCGCGGAATCAGCGCTTTTTTTCATCCCCCAACCCCCGCAGTTGCTTCTTCTCGTTCTCCTTGAGTCCGCGATCCTCCTCCAGCTTATAACGATACTTTTCCAACTCTGCTTTTGACAAGCGTCAGACGATCGCGTAATTTCGCGTGCTTCCGCTGGATTTGAAATTATTCTGTTACTCTCGCGGGGCCCTGGGTGATTCCTCAAAGTGCCTTCTGAAGAATATTGAAACTGATTAAGTCTTTGCTACAGTTGTTGGAGCTGATGCGATTACTGTAATTTTGATGTAATTTATGCATTATTTTGTTTGAATGAAGTAATGTCTTTAAGGGGAAGCGGGTGTTTAAATATAAAAAATTGTGATTTAAATCACACGTATCTTTCTTTTGTACATGTATATTTGTAGTATGAAAACATACTATCTATAAATATAAAAGTGTGAAATTCACGTCGAAAGAGTGAATATTCATATTTAGAGGGTAAGTTTCTGGAATATTGAAATCTTTGATGAAAATAAAAGATATTTATCCTAGAAAAAAAGAAGCAATACCTACTAAGCATAACATTTTTAAAGAAATATTATTTGAAAAGTTCCCTTCACGTAAATTTGAAATCGTAAAATAGTTTGGTCAAGTAAGCTTCATTTTATATTCCATTATCACTTTCTGAATAATTTTCACTGGTTATTTTATCCTCTTTCATAAACATGAAAGAATGAAAAATTCGAAAATCACTGCATTCGAGTGAAAAATCACTCTATTTCAGAAAAAATGACCCATTCGAAATTTTCGCTCGAATCGAGTAGTTTCTACAGCTTTTCATTTCGAGAACTTATTATTCTAATAAATGGGTGAATAATGTGAATTGAGTTACGCCAATAACCAAAATTCCAACCACTTCAAACATTCCAAATTCCGCCCGAAAATCGACAGAAATTAATGCCTTAATAGATCGACTAGAAGTCGAAAGGCAACTTTCCCCCATCCTCGCTCATTTAATCAGTTAACGTCATCGGTCGCACATATCATTGCGAGGGCTAAAATCCCTAACGAAGCTCTCTCCCGGGGTGTCGGGCTGCCGCGCGAAACTCGGCCTCGCATTACCCGTGATCGAGTGTACCCAAGGAGCCGCCTTTGCCGTCGCTCGCCGACATTCCGCTAGTCCGAAGTAAGCCCCCGCGCTCTCGAATGCCCGAGTTAAATGACGTTCCGGGGGCAGCGCGGTGGGGCCCCCCGGCCTCACCGCAGCCACCCCCTTCCACCCCGCTCGCCGCGCGCTACTTACCTATCCGCCGCGGAAGGCCCGCGTCCTTTGACCCGCGCGGCCACCCGTTTGATCTCGCCTCCTGCGCTCGCCCCTCCTCTCGGCGGCTCGTCCACTTGCGGCTTCGCCGGCGGATCCGCTTTTCCTCGCGCGCCGACCACTTCTTGACTCGCGGGGCCAGTTGGCGCGGATTAGCCGCGGCGGGAAACTCGCTTAATTAGTCGCCGCGCGGCTTCTCCCCGGAAACTTTCCCCCCGGCGTTTTCTTCTTCGACGTTTCTCCTTCTTTTCTGCGACTCTCCCCCGGCGAGGGGAGGGGGAGTTACTTTAGCCGGGCTTCGATCGACGCGGCGCTGATCTCGAAGTTGCTTTCCGCGCAGAAGTTTATTTTCGACCGCCGCGACGCGCTGACGAGGCGCGCCGTTCCGAAAGATACATATTCCCTTCGTTTGGGGGCTTTCGAATTTTGCCCGGGCAAATGTTTGGCCTCGACGTTATGCTGCGCCGCTTTTTACCTCGGGAGATTGGCCGGTAGCTACTGGCGGGGGCAAATTAGCAGTTGGTGATATGCGCCACTGTGTACTTTCGAGTTTCGAGGGATTAGGTACGAGAGGGTGGCCCATACGCTTTTTCAGCGAATTAGCATTTTCCAATAGCGAGTTATACGCAGTTCGACGAGCGCGCATCGAAAAGTTTCGATTTACTTTGGCGTATGATGTGTAAACAAAAATAGTTATTCGAGGCGGTATTTGGTTATCGTTGGCAATATTTATAATAAATTATATTTATTGTTGTTTTCATAATTGATCCGTGAGGTTAGAATGTACACTTTCTAGCCAATTTATGGTTAATCTTTTCACAGGGATTCTATCATTCATTTTGCCAGGGTAAAGTAAAAAAAAAGAAAATAATTAATAAGATGATGTTATAAACTTGATGTTATGTACGTTTCTTTTTTTATAAACAATAAAACAATAAATATCCGGGTATAAAATTAAAACCTTTTTTTTTTCTAGCCGGTTTAATAATCTATAGTGAAAAGCTGGTGAACAACTCACTACTGCACACTGCGCATGTGCGCTGGCTCTGATGACCCAGTCAGCATTTTTTCCATATTCTGACCATAAACTGACTTCAGTACGCAACGTTTCTGGTCTGATTTTTTATCATAAGTTAACCAATTAACAGAAAATCAATCATATTCTGTTCAATTTATGTTTAATTTTCTACCAGGGTATATAATCAAGACGTTTATTTCTCAAAATTAGCACATTCATTCATCGTTTTCTTACACTATATATTTATTCTTATTTTTTATATCTAAGAAAAATAAAAAAGAATATAATTTATAGTATAATTTATAGTATAATTACTGATCCGAAAGTCTGGGAGTAGAGTTAGACATAATTTATTTTTTAATTATAAGTACGCAACATCCAGCGTCCCCATTTGAATCCGTTGTGTCAACAGAGAATTCAATCTTTATTCGTCGAAAATAAATCGATCTCAGTAAATAAAATATTTTTTATTAAGTCCGTGGGTGTATCGCGAAAGTAAACAACGCGCCGATGACGAGCCGATCAATCAAGTAATTATACGTTTACGATTTTGTATCAATCACTCGCTTTTGCTACTTCGTCATGCGTCCTTCAATGTTTGCAATTCATCACATTAAATCAAGGTTGCACTAGTGAAAAACTGGGATACTGTCGTGCGCGTGAGAGGATTCCCTTGCAAAATTTTTTTAAAATAAAAAAAAGTATGAATGTATATGCGAACGCGTACTTTTTAATTAGTTCTCAATAAATATTATTTTATTAATGGTAAAGTATACTTAGCGATATTTTATATTTATGCTGCTGCTCCTTTTATAAAAAAAGTACAAAGTAAATAATAAAAATGGTACACTTTACCGTATTCATTATATTTAATATTGATTGAACAAATTATTTTTGAAGCACCGTAGTTATCCGATAACGAAGTAAAAATACATCAGGGTAATAGGTGCTGCGCTCAACAATGCATTTACAAAGTTTGGTCTTGATCGCTTAGACTTTGTAAGCCCGCGCGCAAGAAACCGTTGACACTTTAAATATTTAGTTTCGAGATAAAGCGAGTCGCAGTTATGCAAGCTGAGGTAAATGACGCGAAAGAAGTTCAACGGAATTATCTACGATCACTTCGAGTAAGTAAAGATAATTAAGTTTCGTAAAAGGGATTTTAGAAAAATATATAGTAAAGCTACATTTAAGAATTTCTTTTTTTAAAAAAGTATTCCGGGATTTGCTACTTTCTCAGATATCAAGATTTTTATTATATCATACTTATTTTTAGTCTTGTTTTTGTTTATTTATGCATGTTTATATCTATACTCAATTATTTAATATTAGATTTTTAGTTACATTAATTCAATTTTGTAAAACTCGACTTTTATGCAGAGGCGCATTCATTGAAAAGGTTTTAAAAAAATATTATTTTTCTTCGTTCACACATGTAATTTTTAAATTAAACATTAATGTAATAATTTTTGAGCACTAAATAATGTTTGAGGATTCTACGTACCAAAAAATTGGCAGCGATTTTTTAATACGAATCCCGGTCAAATAAAAAATACTCTATGATAACATTTTCAGATAATCTTATACGTATTTTCGCAGGAAACTTTTCGATTTTTCGACATCACCCTTTCTTTTCCGCGCGCGAGCGAAAAGTAGGTCGCATACGTAACGCAAAATAAATTCATTCGAAATTTCGACGGGAATTACTAGAGCGTACAAAAATCCCGGAATATTACATTACCCAGGAAAACCAAAAGACGCGCAAACCGTAAAGCCTCTATAAATACAAGCGACCCGACCGAACCTCCAAAATCCCAGGGGACAAAAAAAGAAAAATCATAATCCGCAAAGTAATCCGCGCGACGTACCTAAGAGCCGCATCCTCGGGGCGAGCGACAGTCGCCGATTAGCCGCTTAACGGCGCATCGGCGGAAAAAAGCTCCCTCCCCCCCGGGCGGAAAATTCGCGAGCGTCTCGGGGGGGCTTGATGGCACTCAATTCCCGTAATTACGGATCCCTCCTCGGGCGAGCGGGGGAGGCGCGCCGGCGAAGGAAACATCCGCCGCGAAGCCGCGTGACGAGCGGAACCGCATGTATACGCGTGTACGTGCGGCCGGGCGGAGAGACGCACCGAGGCATCGATCGAGAACGCGACGTTGCATCGCGAGCGCAAGGCGGCCTCCTCCCCCCTGCGGGTGTGTATATATACCTCGGCGAGCTCTCCGCGCCCCTTTTACGCTCGGCGTGAGAGCCAGGCGTATCTCCTCAGGTGGATTGTTCCAAACTGTTGCGCACGTACTCGGCGAATTTTCCTTATCGCTCTTGGGGAATCTGTTGGTGCGTTGCTTTTTCTTTTTAGAAAATGTTAGTTAAGTCAGGTGGTAAGGAAGTGAACGTCTTAAGCGATCGTATTTTTGGGATAATTACAATTTGAAGCTGAAAGAGAAAGAAATTTGAAAAATCTTTCCATTTCAGAAAAAAAGAGTCACTGTAAACTAGATTGGTTCAGCTTTCATTCAAATTGAATAGTTTTTAAATTTTCATTTTATTAAAATAAGAATAAAACAGTATAA